>CATIWF010009067.1:0-24478 GCA_949630135.1 Balakata baccata | reverse complement strand
ACTTAATATGAAATTCGAGTCAATAGTCTACGAGTCAATAGTCTTTCCACCTTCCAAATTAACTAATGGCCTAGAATTATTGATTGCGAGTTGCTGTTTAGTCTACATTGCTATAGTCAGTATGAAAGTTGAGTCAGTAGTGTTATATGTATCTATTAATTTGGCCTTTTGCTCCCATTAGTTTCTCCAAACTTACCAATTAAATTAAAGTTAATTGCATCCGTGTTTACCTAATTTAAATGACCAAATTTTTTTATATGACATAAAAATAATTAAATTTAACTTTCATTGCACAAAAATTACTTTTGGTTAATAGACTACACGGATGCTAACTATATCACTACCACCTCACTGTCATGTAAGCAACACGCAAGTATCCGGACAACTTATTGACTGAAAGTGATTTTTATACAATGAAAGTTAAGTCTAATCATTTTTGTGTCATAAAAAAAAGTTTAGTCATTTAAATGAAAGTAATACAAAGTTCAGTAATTATACGTGCAATTAACCTCTATATAACACTTAACTTTAGGGCTAGAGCAGGGTAAAATATATATATATATATATATATATATATATATATATATATATATATATATATATATATATATATATAAATCTTGATTAGGATATAATCAGGTCGATTCAGTGTCTAGTTCAAGTTTGACTCGATTAAAAAACTCGAAGCTCGCACTCGACTCGAACTTGATTGAGCTTTTTTTCAATTGTTCGAAACTCGACTCAAAAAATATTAGAGCTACTCAAACTTAATTCGATAAAGCTCGAATGAACTGAAAAATTTAATAAATTGTGTACTCGGCTTGACTCAAAATTGACTAGATTAACTCAGCTAGATTAAGTTTGAATATATTAAAAAACTGTTGGTATAAAAGTAATTTTTTAATAATAATAATAATAATAATAAAAATAATAATAATAATAATAATAATAATAAAAGAGATACTTGATTAAGTTTGTGAGCTTTACAAATTGAGTATTATGATATTTGAACTCAATTAGCTACTTGAGGTCGACTTGATTAACTTCGAGTCGAATTCAAAAATTTTACGAATCGAGCTCGAGTAGCTCACAAGTAGTTGACTCATTTACACCCTAGTCTTGATATCAAAAATTTTTTTTATAAGAAAGATAAATTCATTGATTCAAATTAGCAATACATTGATTGAAGTACATATATAAATTCGCTAAAAATCATAAATGATGAAATAGTGAAAAAATTTACAACACTCAGTTTAATAGCATAATAAATTGGCACAGTACCTACACATTTGAAGATAATAAGTGATTGGAATATCTATGACTCCAGTTCTGAAACATACCGACGACTATAATCTGATTTGATATCTTTATTTGATCAAATATATTTTGTTCATCTGAATCGCCCACACAAAAATAAAACGTCGTAACAAGACGACAAAAAATCAAATGCCACAATAAGATGACAAGATCACGAAAAACAAACAATCAAAATAAAGATCTAAATATATGTGGAATAACAATTTATTTTAGAAAATAAATTGATAGAATGAGGTGTAGATGATTGATTTCAAGCCAAGAATGACCAAAAATCACCTCTCCTTATTTAACAAAGATGAACGGCTAGAAGAAAAAAGAAAAGAGAAAATTTGAGAGAAAAGAGGCTAGGGTTTTGCTTGATATGGAAACTTTTAATAAATGAATATTTTCTTCATACACAGCATAACAAATATCCTTGGCAATATATATATATATATATATATATGTGTGTGTGTGTGTGTGTGTGCAGAAATATAAATACAAAAAAATAAAAGTGTCCCTTCTGTCATCATATTATATTTAGGCATAATTTTGCAAGATATCACTTTAATTAAATAAATAAATACAGAAAATAAATTAGGTGACAGAGCCAACTATAAAATAGAAAATAATTAAAGATAGAATTTTTATTTTACTAATATGAAATTTAAATTACAAAAGCATAAAACCATACGTAGGTATTTGGAAAATCGAGATACAACAACTATGGTAAGGTATGAGAGAAAAATGTTTACAAACTTTGGTGTTTATGCTACAAGAAAGAGAGAAGAGCTTTTAGAGAAAGAGCTTCTTAGAGATTTTTTAGAGAGAAAGCAATCTTCTTTAAATATTTGGATGCTTCACAAATGAGAAGAGTCCTCCTTATATAGGCAACTCAAGGACAAAATAGTCATCTTGAACAGTACGCAGGAGTATTTTTGGAATTTTGAACAGTATTGCTACAGTAGACGCGTGTTGTAATAGTGATGCACAGTAACTTGTTAGAGAAGTGCTCTAAAGTCAATCACCTTTTAGCACTTATTGTACATATTTATTCAATTAATAAAAGACATTTTCATTAATTTGGTATTCATTTGTTATATGAATTGATAGTGATCTTAAATCAATTAATGAAGTCCTTGATACATAACATAGTATGAAGGAAATCATGATGAAATCATGATAATGAGATTTTTATCATGTGTAATTATGTTAGTATCTAAATTATCTCTAGTCATAGGATTAATGAGATGAGACATTATTAATCTGGATAAACTAGCACATGTTATATTCATTGATTGGATGAAGCAGTAGATCTCATAATCTGTAAGCATTAGATGTTTAGAGTTAACATGTGGATGCTTGTTAATAGTAGCCAAGTACATTGGGTGACTTTCTATGAGACAATCATATAGATATTCTATTCAAATGTTAATGATAGTTTCATCATAGCAATGGTGCAAGTATCCTTAGACTTGAGGTACTCAAAGATTTCTTGAGTACTGATTATGTACTTTGACTCTCTCCCTTGTTACCTCATAGAAGTTGCTCATAGGGTGGTGATTGGGTATAGCTTGAGGTATTCGAAGGTAATTGGGTAGCTAACAAAGGATTCACTACTCTGAATAGAGAAAGTGTATACCCATGGCCACTTGTCGAGACATTACTTAGGAATCTCTTGCTAGAGTGGAAATGTCATGAAGATGGTTTTCAGTGACATGTCTAATAAAGTAATAAGTCTCAATGACAAGATCCAACATCACTTGTGCTAGGTGTGACGTAATCAGTCTAGCGGGAGTTGATACATTGTCCATACTCTGAACCAAGTGGGGTATAGAATAGTGAAAGGATAAACTACACAGAAATTGTCTATGGAAAGGTTTATAGTCAAACCACTGACTTTCTGCTTAATTAGGGGTCATAATGTATTGCTAGATACCGCTTATGACTTGCTTAAATTAATTAATAATTTAAGTGGCCAATATAACCGGAAATCTAATGGGTCACACACTTTGGAGATGTAAAAAATGAGTAAAATGGTTTTGGATGATATCCAAAAATATGAGAGAATTATTTCAAATCGGGTCGCAATAAAATTGCAAGAAAAAAATCACTCGGAGGGTCTGTGGGCTATACGGGCCCGTTGCCAGCTGAGCCTGCTGGGGCAGCAGCACGCAGCAGCTCACAAATGCTCCTTAATTGGCCAATTGATGGCCATTTTGTGCATAACCCCTCATTTTCTCCTCTCTTAATTTTTGGTCAATGAAACTGATATTCTTTTGGATCTAAAAGATTCCAAAAGATAGAAAATTGACAAGAAAAAAATTTTCGGAGAATAAAAATTTTTAGAGATAACAAAAAAATTAAAGAGTTAATTTTTCTCTCAAAAGAACACATATCATTGCTAGCCTTTTAAGGTGTGATCAAGCTATCTCCCTATTAGTTTCATTCTTTCTTCTTCATGTGGATATTGTTAGAGATAATCCTATATTGAATTGTTGTGGTTTGCTACAACCCAACAAGGTGATAAGTTGAAAAAAAATTAAGAAATTATAAAGGTATAATTTCTGAATTTTGCATTGTTAAATTAGTTTTAATTGTCACAAGTAGAATCATTTTATTTAGGTTTTGAAAAATTTTATTTTCTGCTATGTAATATGTATTTTATACATGCTCAAAACCTTTTACTTGTAGCTTAAATGAATAATATCTGACACATAATTTTCTTGGTATTTTTTATAATTAACTGGTATTTTGTAGTAGATTTGACCTCTCTACCGGGAGTTAAGGCTGGAAAATAATTTCCAGAAGAATGCTCACCCTTGTTAAATTTTTATGAGATTTCTTTTTTGAGCAAAATTTTTTTTTTAATATCCACTATTGCCAAAGAAATCAGCATGACAAAAATTGAGATCGTCATCATCATCCAGATTAATAGCTAGACCTGAATTTGGTGAGGTCTTGGATGAAGACGAACTTTATGTAAATTTTTGCAGAATAGCTTGCATTTTTTTAGGAGTTTTTGCTGCAATCAATTGAGCAGTCATTTGGAATTTCTGAGCAAGGAATTGAGTTTGCTCTTTTAACTGGAAAAGAATTTGTTGATTTTGAGAAGTAATTTTATTTTGCTCATAGATCCAAATTAGAACTTCATTAGGATTTAAGCTTTGTGAAATTTTAAATTTGTCTCACAATTTGATTTTGAACCTCATTCTAATTATGAGAATTGGATGATCAGAATAGTCGAAACTCTAAGCAAACACCCAAGGCAAATAGAATCTTGAATGAAAAAGGCAAATGACTGAAAGCCTTTTTTTTCTGAGCTTGGTGTATAATGGATTTTGAATATGTTAAAGGATTTGATAATATAATATTGTGTCTTTAGGAATTCTAAGTTTGTGCCAAACTTATCCCACCACATAGGCCACCATTAAGGAAAAGATGAGAAATTACAAATAGTATCAAAATAGAATAACTAAGTATGAGATTTTCTGGTATTTTGGATTGTAAAGGCATTAAACCAAGCCAACTAGCAATCCTAGTAATTATAAGTGGTATCAAAAAACGACAATTTTTTGAAGGTTTCTGGAAAACGGAGAGGTTGAGAAAGGTTAATTTTACAATCTCCTGGAGCAATAACCTTGTAAATTTTACAAGTGCAATATGCAGAATCAATCTGCTGTTCATTATAAAAGAAATTTTTGAAAAAAGCATATTCTGTTATTTCTAAAATTCTTTGATAAAAAATTGGAGTTTTCGTTAAATCAGTTGGTTTATAAAACTATCTTTTTTTAAAGAATTTTTTCAAAGTATAAAAGGGATTTGGATCGCGAAAACCATTTTTCTGTATTTATAATATTTTAAAAAATATCTTTTAAAATAAAATCAGAAGAACTTTGGGATTTTTGAGACAAAATTATTTGAGAATTTGAAATTTGTTTTTGTGAAAGTGTTTTTGAATAATTTTCTTTTACAAATTTTGAAAATGGACATAAGGAATTTACTTGAGAGGGAATTCATTGAGAGGAACTTGCATTGTCCTCTTGTTTAGTAGGGATCATTCGTGGCTAAATAAACTCTCAAAGTTGTTTTCTGAATGCTTCCGACATTTCTGTAAGGTATTAGAATAGTTCAGTGTTCTTGGGATCTGGTTTAAGGAATTCATTAGGGATTTTCTGGGTAGAAGCAAAGGCTGAGATTTTTGTCTGAGAATTTTTAGAAAAAGCAGTATTTTGTACTTCTTCGTCTATCAAGGCGTCAAAGAAAGATTTGTATCATATAGAATTTTTTGGTATTTCTTTTCCTTTATTTTTTATCTTTCTACGCATCGTTCTTAGAATATAGAAATTCTCTAATTAGGAAATTTGGAATGAAATTTGTAGCTCATTTTATGTATTCAATATCAAAATAAAAAATACTTAATATAGCTTATTATCATGCAAAAATTTGCTTGGATGCAAGATATTGAACATCTTTTTGTAAAATATTTTTTGCACTTTTGCAATCAATTTTAAGAAAAAAAATTTTGATTTAGTAAATCACTTTGGAATTTTTGAATGCATAAAACAATACCCAAATTTTTTTTTTAATTGTAGAATAGTTTTTCTAGATATCATTCTAGTGTGTAAAAGTATATTGCACAATACGCTCTTCCCCCTTTACTTCTGTTTAAAAATTCAACCATAACCTAGATCATAAGCGTCAATTTCAATAATTTTTAGAAGACTAGGATCAGCAATGTATAGACATGGAATATCTAAAATCTATTTATTAATAGTACGAACAATATTAGTATGTTCATCAGACCATAAAACATGATTTTTTTTAAGCCTATCATGAAGTGGTTTAGCTAATATATTGATATTTGGACAAAAATATAAAACATAATTAAGGCTTCCTAAAAACCTTTGTAATTGTGTTTTATCAAGAATTTTATCATGTAATTTATTAGCAAACTAAATTGATCTTTCAATTAGGGTTATTAATTCTTGTGATATATAATATCCTAAAAAACGAATTTTTGTTTGAAAAAGAGACATTTTAAAAAAAAAACTATTAAACCATTTTTTTTACAACATAAAAAAAAGTTTTGAGGTATCTAAAGTGTTTATCTAAAGAAGCAGAGAATATTAAAATATCATTAATATAAACAATACAAAATTAGGAATATTCATTGAAGATGTCATTCATAATTTTTTGAAATTCTAAAGAGATATTTTTTAAACCAAAAGGCATCACATTCCATTCATATTGCCTTATGGGGATTGTGAAAACAGTTTTATAGCGATAATTTTTTTGAAATTTGAATTTACTAAAAATCTGACTTCATATTGAATTTTGAGAAAATCGAGGCAGAATGAAGTTTTTGTAATAAATATTTTTTATTGAAAATTGGGTATCTAGTCCATTTTAAAACAAAATTTAAAGGCTTATAATTAATAACAAGTATAGGAGTACCTCTTTCTATTTCAAAATTTTTGTTGACATAAAAGGCAGTACAACTCTAGAGAGACTTAAACTTAAAAATCAAACATTTTTGTTCTAGATCCTGAATTTTCTTTATACAATGTTCCTCTAATTCAGCATTCATCTGAATAGGCCGAGCCTTTGTTGGAATATGTCTTTCATCAAAATCTTTTTTATAAGAAGATCAACAATATGTTGTTTCCGTTCCCAAAAATCATTTGGAAAGTCTAAAAAAATTTCATTTTCAAAGACTTGTAATTTTGAAATTTTGTCTTTAATCTAAGGGGTTTCCAATTGGTTTTGTAAACATTTGAAAGAGGCAATTTTCTTAAAATTACAAAGATGAAAACTTTTCCCTTTAATTAAAATATTAATAATATTTTTATAGATGAAACAAGCCTTCACAAGATTCTAACTTCTAGTTTTTGGTTTTTCAATAAATTGAAAACTTGATTTTTTTGAGTTGTATTTAAAAGAATTGTCGTTTTCACTAACTTCGAAAGGAGTAATTAGATTAATAAAAAGTTTTAAGAATCACAGTATGATGTATATTATCAACTAAAACAAAAGAAGTTGTGAGGAAAATATCATTATTTAAAATTAAATATTCAGTTTCAGAATATATTTTTAACTTAGAATTATTTGTAGCCAAAAGTTTTGCATGAATATTTTCAAGAAAATTTTTTGGTATTAAACCATTTTTAATACAATTTAAATTCGCTCCAAGATCGAACAGTGCAATGACATCAATTTTAAAATCTTCTGAAACAACAAAGATAATTTTAATAAAATATTTTCTCGAAGTAATTTCTTTTAAAACAAAAAGAAAATCTTCAGGAATTTTTTTTAAGAGACTTAATGTTCTGAACATCACGATCTTCTTTACTAGAAGTATTATCCGAATCAAAATCATTTTGTAAAGATTTAAAAAGAAGCAATTGCAGAGTTTGAGAATCACTCTTTTGTTTTTCTTTTAGGTCTCTCAATTCTAATTTTACTTCCTTAATTTCTTTTTGAATATCATGGATAGAGACAAGTTTATTTTTTATTTTTTTTCCTTTATCAAGGATATGAGTAAGATTGTAGGTATTTTTTGATGTGTTAAGAAGAATATAAGGCTTTTTTTCTGTTTTTTCTACCTTACTTTGACTAAGGCAACTTAGGAGTTTATCTAAATATTCTTTATGAATCTGGGTATTATTTATATGTTTAACAACATCTAAAAGGAATTCTTGTTTTTTAGTAAGGATATTTATTTGTTTTACTAGTTCACTATTTGAAAAACTAGATGAACTAGTAACTAACTCATCAACCTGTAAGAGTTTTCTATCTTCAGAATCAGAAAAGAAACTTCCTAGTTCAGAATCAAAAGAGTCTATAAGTAAATTGGAGATTCTAAACATAGTTTTTTCATCTAGTTGAATTTCATGCAATTTCCTACTTATTTTGCAGAATATAAAAGTATGACCCTTTTTGCCATATTTGTAACAAGTAATAAATTTATACTTACTAATGGATTCTGGTTTCTTGGAATATTGTTGTTTTGATTTTTTGTAATGAGGTTTTTTGTAAAACTCATCATGAGATTTAGAAGATTTTCTTCCTTTGTAGGCTTTAGAACCTTTTGGGTTTGTACTAGTATGAGATTTATTTGTTCAGTTTCCCTGTGCAAGAGGATGGTTTGCTGGTATTGATATCAAACTGTTGACAAAAAGAATCTAACTCTTGTTTGGTCCTTTTTAATTCCCATTTTAAGTGTCTTTTGGAGTTTTAAGTCTTGACAAATATTGAAACTCTCTTGTTGGGTGAGACTAATCAATTTACCATAAGTGAAATCATTATAGGGTATGATTTGTTGCCATGAGGATTCCCTAATTTTATTTCTAACTTTTTGCCTAAAAAGGTTGGTAAACCTGCAAGGAATTTTTCTTTCCAAAAAGATTGGTTAGAACTTCTCTGAGCATGACTCTAGAAAAAAAGGTATTTTTGTACCATTGGAAATCACTACATTTTTTACATCTAAGGTTTGAAAGGAGTTTGGCATTTTTATCTTTTAGATGTGAGGGATCACTTATGAAGTGTAGGAAAATAGTAAGAAATAAGGTTGCAATTGCATCCTGTTGAGGATTTCCTTGTTTATCTAGGATAGGTGTTCTTGTTTCATCCATTTTAATGGAATTTATATTATCTTCTTGTTGTTCTGATGTGATATAATAATCTCACTATCCTTTAAGCTGGCTTGAGAACCCAGCTATAAAGAGTTCAGCAATGGTTTCATCTTCGATTCCTATTTAGGTTTTATAAGCATTGGCAGCCATAGTCATTTGCTGTAAAAAACTAAGAATATCATATTCAGTAATTTCATCTATGTTCCAATCGTAGACAGAAGAAGCATTGAAGTGGGATTGCGCTATTGGTTTAATTATGTCTATATCTAGTGTACGAATTATTTATAAAGATTTCGGGACTTGTGAGGACTGTCTCTAAGTCATTCTATTGATTTCAAGGATGGGATTTTGAAATTGTCCCAAGGCATTACTATCATCAGAATCTTGACTGATTGCATTTATTTTAGAAGTTGGAGTTTTCGGGGCAATTCGGTTGGAATCTGTAGGCTGGTTAAAACTACTAGTACTTGGACTAATTTTGCTTAATTGGTCTTGGATGGTTTTGATGAACTCAATTTTGTTATCCTGGAGTTTTTGGATACTATTTTTAGACATCTGAAAGGGTTTGAAAATGAGAATTTTTTGTTAATTTTAAATCAATTTTAGAGGTTTGAAGATCTAAAAAAACTACGGGTTGTTTCCCTAGATGATTTTCTATATGATCAAATTATTTTCCTAAGGTGTTGAGATGTGTATTTGAAAAGTTATTTTGAATAATGATATTTTTTATATTGGTTTTGTCATTACTACTTGAGTTTTTGAGAGGAATGATGTTTACAATTTAATCACTAAAAGGGATTTTTATACCTTGAAAAGGTAGATGTGTGGACTGGATTTTTCTAGAATACGTAATGGTTTCCCATTTAGGATTCTTATTCCTAATGGTAACTAGATTAGCATATTTAAAAGGACAGTCTATGGAGTTTTGTGAAGCATAACATTCAAACCAATCAAAAAATAGAATATGGACTTTATTTTCAAAAACAAATTCATAAAATTGGTCTTGAACCTTTTTCCTGGTATCTGAAAAAATTTTAAAAAATCAAATTCTTTTTTGATGATTATGTTCAACATAAAAATCATTATGCATGAATTTTTTTGTCAACTGTAAACTCTTTTTCGAAAACATTTAATTCATGAACTAGATTTTCAGTTATGGCCGAAAAAGTCGGGCTGATTGGTTCTTATTTTGGTTCAGCTTATTTGGGCTGATCAAATGAGGTATTTTGGACTTGAGTTGAAGAACTTTCTGTCATTGGGTTGATATAAACAGGTTTAGGTATTTCTAAGATATATTCTACATTTCTTAAGATGGTATTGGTGGTATATCGGATGTGGAATGTCTGAGCATATATGATATATTAATAACCGAAGAAAGTTGTGAAATTCTCCCTATATCTACAGTTTCTGAGATGGAAGATTCATCAAAGTATCTACTACTAGTAAATCTTCTGTTAAAATAGAGTCTAACTCTCCTATTATGGTATTGAGTTATTTATTTTAATTGGGCTTAACTCTCCCAGCTTGGGGGTAGTATATAGAAAACTGTTTTCAGATTTATAAAGTTTGAGTTTAGATCTTTAAGATCTCTTGAGTATTTCTTGCCCAGAAAGATTGTGCAAAAATTTACACCAAGTTAGTTTTCATCCAAGATCTCGTCAAATTCATGTTCAGCTATTAATCTGAATGATGATAACGATCTCGATTTTTGTCATACTGATATCTTTGGTAATAGTAGATATTAAAAAAAAATTTGCTCAAAAAAGATATTCCATAAAAAATTTAACATGGGTGAGCATTCTTTTAAAAATTATTTTCTAGCCTTAACTCCTAGTAGAGAGGTCAAATTTACTATAAAATATCAGTTAATCATCGAAAATACCAAAAAAATTTTATGTCAGATACTATTTATTTAAGCTACAAGTTATTGTGCAGTACTGTCAGAACACACATCTACTGTAATAGTACTATTCGAGATTCCAAAAATACTCATGCGTACTGTTCAAGATGACTATTTTGCCTTCGAGTTGCCTTTATAAGAAGGACTCTCATTTATGAGGTATCCAAGTATTTAGGGAAGATTGTTCTCTCTCTCAAAAATCTCTAGGAAACTCTCTATCTAAAAGTTCTTCTCTCTTCCTTGTAGCATAAACATTAAAGCTTGTAAACATCTTTCTCTCTTATATTACCTTGGTTGTTGTATCTCGGTAGGTTTTATGCTTTTGTAATTTAAATTCCATATTAGTAAAATAAAAATTTTATTTTTAATTATTTTCTATTTTATGGCTGACTCTGCCACCTAATTTATTTATTTATTTAATTAAAGTAGTGTCTTTCAAAAGTATGACCATCTAATATGGTAGAAGGAACACACTTTTAGTTTTCTGTATTTATATTTCTGCATTTATTTCTTTTAAATTTCTGCACATTTAATTTAAATTTTTGCTTTATTTAATTTTCCGTTATTTATTTCTTATCTCTTTTTTTTATTATATTTTTGCTTTTATTTTCCTCCACGATCTTGGGTGTCTTTATATATATATATATATATATATATATATATATATATATATATATATATATATATATATATATAACCATATCAACGTGCGTGATTAGTGTTTTTATGGTGATGGGTTGAGCCCACTCACTACACTCCGTTTTGGGTGGACCTGAGCCTACAAGTCACTTCCTCCTATTGCATATATATTGTCGAAGCCTTATATTATGCATCTAGTCCATGGAGTATTGTGGACTAATAGCTCTTCACACGTACAAGAGACGGTGACAATTTTATAAACAAAACAAATTTACATAGCTATTAAATACATGATGACAATTTCATAAATATTCATCATTCGGTTATTGAAAAAAGTTCATTACTTTATTGATAAATGTTCATTAGTTCATTAAGAAAGGTTCATTATGAATAAAGTAAAAATTTATTAGTTTATTACTGTAAAAAATTAAAGAAAATAATATAATATTCATTAAATTATATACATAATGCATCTTCATCAAAGAGTATTTAATCGATTTATATCTATAGATCAAAATAAAAAAGTCGTAAATATTCATCATCCAGTTATTGAAAAATGTTCATTACTTTATTAGAAAATATTCATTACTTTATTAAGAAAAATTCATTATGAATAAAGTAGAAGTTAATTAGTTTATTACTACAAAAATTAAAGAAAATAATATAATATTTATTAAATTATATACATAATGCATCTTCATCAATAGGATTTAATGGATTTATATCTATAGATCAAAATAAAAAAATAGTAAATATTCATCATCCGATTATTGAAAAAAATATTCATTGGTTTATTAAGAAAAGTTCATTGTAAATAAAGTAAAAGTTCATTAGTTTATTACCACAAAATTTAAAGAAAATAATATAATATTCATTAAATTATATATTTAATACATTTTGTTTTAAGACTCTAGGTTTATTAGCAATGAATAAAAAGATTCATTAATTTATTGAGAAATGTTCATTACGAATGAAGTAAAAGTTTATTATTTTATTAATAAAGGTTCATTAATTTATTGAAAAATGTTCATTACGAATGAAGTAAAAGTTTATTATTTTATTAATAAAAGTTTATTAATTTATTGGTAAAATGTTGATTAGTTTATTAATAAAAGTTCATTTCTATATTAATACAAGTTTATTTTATTTCCTTGTATACTTAATTTAATGGATATTTTTTGTGTTTTGATTTATAAATATGAATTCATTAAATCATTTTCAAAAAAATTCAAAATGTAACAAAAAATTGAGACAAAATACAAAAAACAAACCAACAAATTGCATTCAAAAAACACTATAACTGCTAATTTTTATTGGAGGTCGAAACCAATAAAAATAAATTACCTACTCTTCCAATTATAAAATTGAAATAGCGATGAGCATAGTCGAATTTCAAAAGATTGATGAATTTATTTCTTAATGCAAGTAACTAAAAAATATGGGGAGTTTTAAAACTAAAACTAAAATTAACCTTCAAAATAAATAAATTGTCGAAAAATAAAATGAGATAATCAATCTAAAAAAGTTCTAGTCAAAGGTATAATCAGCCTTAGAAATTTTTCAATTGATTATCGATACAAATAAAAGTAATTCCAATTCAAATATATCGGTTCTAGCCACTAACACGCTCTAGCAACCAATCTTTCCCTTAGTTAGTCGATAATCAAAACACATTTTTCAATTATTCTCTTGTTATTAAGCAGTCGAAGAAACACTCTTAAAATTTAACTTAACAATATCATTATGAATTAGGAAGACAGTCAATGCAAACAAACAAATGTGAACACTCGGTTCATTTAAGTTTGATCATATATTTCCACAATATAAATTGAAAGTTTGTCCACAATGAATTATATTGTTTGTCACTTATGTCAGATTAATCAAACAATTACAGATTTAATATTCTTGACTAACAATAAATTGCAATAACAAATCAAATAATTGGCCACTTATTCAATTTATTAAGCAATTATATCAACAAGTACAAAAAATATATAAATATCTGAAATAGAAAAGATAAATAGTTAAACTTAGATTTTACAAGTGAAGACTCTAAGAATTTGATTAACCTTTAACTAAAAATAAATTTAGTGTGCTATAAATTGAAATTATAGCCCAAAATAATAAAAATTAAAGTCTGAATATGAAAGTAGCATTCCAAGATGGTTTTACAGCCATTGAAAAAGAGGTTTAAATAGCCTAATATGAAAGTGGCATTCCAATATGGTTTTATAGCCATTGAAAAAGAGGTTTAAATAGCCTAAGTTAACCCTAAAGTCTTCCAAAACAAAATAGGAAAAAATCATAAACAGGCAGCAGCTCTGATAAAAAATGTGATCATGCCTTATCTTTACTCACCTAGAATACACTTCAAAATAAGCTAGCAGACCTCAAACACAACATATCTATGCTTTATCTTGCATCCACTTTCAGATATAAGCCTTCCAACTTCAACTTTCAAAACAGACCTCAAATGCTATAAAATTAAGCATAAATAAGTTCTAACTTCCAAAATTTATCCAAAAGCATAGAGCATAGCTAAATATATCAATTAAGCACAATAAACACAATAATTCTAGGAAGTAAACAAGAGTAAAAATGTAAAAATATCAAACTAACAAATTTATTTTAGAATAAAATAAAAATTTATAAATAGAATAATGAATATTTTACTAATAAACTTATATTAATAAATGAACTTATGTAAATTTGCTTTATTTACAAAATTATCATCATATTTTATTACTACTCACACGTGTGGGGTCTATAATATTCTGTGGACTAGGATCCACCATATAATTTGCCTACATTGTCAGAGAAGATAAGATGAACAAAATAAAGCATAGATTTTCCTAACAAAAAATACAGAGTTATCTTAAGATAAAAAATAAAAACAAAAACAATCATCAATAAACTCATCTTCATAACACATTAAATGAAAAATCTCCACACTTAGCAATTGAAATTAGGTAATAGAGATTACCATTGCTATTTACTTGGAAGAACATAATTCCCATATTTCACAATAAACACACACACACACATAAAATACAATTTCTTTTACCACCCTTATAACCTGAAGATGGTAAATCTAAAACCCAGTTGAGCTATTAAACAAGCATAATTTACTCAATAAACACACATAAATATTAAATTTATAAATAAATTTCACAAAATTCATGCCAAATATATGCGCTTAATATTCCACCAATTAATTTGATCAACAAAGATTCAGAAATTGTGAAGGGTAAAATTTCAATGACCCAAAAAAAAGTGACCAGAAATTTTGAGCAGTAGGAGAAAAGCAAATGGAGGCCACTTTCTAAAAATACAGAGAAATGGAGGTTGACAGGTGGAGGTGGGTATGCTAGCATGCATGAGTTGGGAAGAAAGCAAAACCACGGATTGATCGTTAGTTAGTTTGGCATTTTTGAGCAATTTTTCAAAGCCTGGACTGGACATTAAACTAAACTGCTAATTGGATCGCCTAAAGTTTTATGAAATTTGAATTTGCAATACTTCGTATGAGAATTTAAGTTCGTATGTATTATCTGTAGTGTGTATGCCTAGTGTATTCACTTCTTTTTAAATATTAAATAATATATCATAATAGACACGAGTATATTTCATGTTCATAATAAATAAAAAATGCAAGTTGTTGATTAAATTATGAATATAGTAGTTATATTATACTATAAAATATACAACCTATTGATTATCTACAGAGAATTTATTATCAAGTTATTAATAATAATGAGATAAATATATTTGGTAAAAGATAATATTAAAAATGTTTATAACTAGAAAAGGACAGTGAATTAGGCATTCATTGATCCTCCAGGTTATCACACGGTTTATTTTGAGTAGAAATCTCATTATTTATGATATATTGATATTTAGATAAATCAGTGGGTTCTTAAAGAGTTAAGGGCATTGAATAGTAACGCTTGATAATAATTGCACAATTAGTGCTCAATGTCAACTATTATTATATTGGTCATAATATATGAGTTTTTTATTACTCGAAATCCTTTGACTTGAGGTGTCGAAACTGACTTTTCATTGGTAGTTGTAGAAGTGCTCTTATCTTGTATTTGGCTATTTATACTTGGTAATTCAGCTTGTAGTCATCACACTTAATCATGTAGTAAGACATGAGATTACCAATAGTAGGACTTGTTATCCTACAGCATTAGGGTAAGATCATAATGGAGTTGATATTTTGGTACTGATAAAATAAATTACTGGCTATGAGAAATATGACTTATTCAATATAAGATCGATATTATTAGTTAGACTAATACTGGTAAGTCTTATTTTAGTTATAATGCAAATTATCACTCATTAGTATATTGACCAATAAGATTTGACATGCTGTAATTCTAATCAATATCAGGATCATAAAGAGAGAACTTAATATTATGATTTATAGATCAAACTAATATTCGAGATTTTATCGGTAATTAAAAGGAGAATTCCATAAGGATACTTAATGTATCCAGGTATATGACGAATTCAAAAATGATGTCCGATATAATATTAATAAGTTAATATTATATTTCTATTCCGATAAAATTATTGACTTTATAAGTCACACCCAAATTAATTTATTTAACTAGTCAATATTTATGATGTGAGGATTAATTTAATTGAGAATTAAATTAGAAACGATCACTTATATTATTTAAGTTAAAATTAATATTGATTAATTTTAATTATTTCTCCTATATAATTTTAATTAAAGTATTAATTGAAATTATAATAATTTAATTAAGTTGTTAATTCAATTAACCACGATGGTATATTAAAGTAATTATTATGGTTAATATGACATTGCTTCTTTCACTATCTTTTTTTATTTATTTAGCACATTGCATTAAGCAATTAGCGCAAATATGCCACCTTGTATTACAACATTAATGTGTGATTAATGCCAATTTGCTATCTTGCCATGCAATGAATTTGCCATCATACCTTGCTTTATAATGTCTAGCCACCTTGCTAATTTATTTATATTGAATAAAACAAAGAAAAGCAAGAGATAAGGAAGAGTGAGGAGAAGAAAAATGTAGGAAGAAGAAAGAAAAAATAAATAAATAAGAAAAATTCATCTTGTTCTTGAGAAGAAAAATAGAGAAAAAGAATATTTAGTGATCATACATCTTTGACTAATAAAGGAGTTTTATCAAAGACAACTCAAGTTTTTTGTCTTTTTGCTTGATTTATATTTTTGGTGAACTTGGTTTTAAAAAATTTGTCTTTACCTTTTATTTTTTCATTTTGTTCTAAAAATTATAGGATGATTTTAGCAAATGGATATTATTTATAAAAGTTACAAACTATTATTTGTAAAAATTATAGATAAATACTCAAGGTTAACATGCAAAGTGTAATTACAAGTTTCAGTTAAAATAAAAAATTTTGAAATCTCTACTTTTGACTGAGACATAAATCTCTCATCAATTCAAAAATTGTTTTCGCTTCTAACAATTGGTATCAGAACCCTCCTATGATTTTTTGAGCAAAATGACTTTCTTTTATGTTAGTAGACTCGGTTTGGTTATGGATGATTTTCTTGTTGTTATTTTAGATTTAATCTATGTGTTATGTTATATGTTGATGTCACATGATATTTTTTCTTGTTTTGGATTTTTCAAATGTGTTATATAATTTGCGTATATTGGTTTGTAATATTAATAGATCAATAGTTTATTTTTGCCAACATATTGAAGCTCTTGGTATGTCAAGAGGATAAAATGTAACATTTTTCCTTTAGAGCAAGAAGGCCTAAAATTTTGACCAATATGAAAAATTTGTCAAGATGAAGTTTACTTTATATTTTTCATTTTGGATTGAGAATTTTTCTAGCAATTACAATAAGATTGTAAATTGCATGATTAATTTCTTTTATTGCATGTGATATATTTATATGTGGTAAATAATTGAATAATATAAGCTTTAAATATTAATTTTGAATTAAAAAAATTATATATAAATTTTTATATGGTTTATTTTTCCAAGTTGTTGAAAAAAAATTCAACATTTATGCATAAAATCCATTTTTGGATGAGATGAGTATAAAAGTATACTCACAATATATATATATATATATATATATTGATTTTAAAATTAAATTAATTTAAATATTATATAATATAATTATATAATGAACTCATAAACATAAAATGCATGCTAAAAAGGGGTAATATACATTTTATTCAATTTAATACCATATATATGTTTTAAGATCAATAACCATCCGAGTATCGATGTGATTACATGTTAATGATCATATGAGATATAACATGAAAAAGACTAGTGTGCAAATATTAACCTTAAAATTGGATTATGTGATAATTCGAAGATAAATTTACTGTTTTATTAATGCTAGTAAATTTTTAATTTGGTTAATGTGTAAAGTGAGACCTTAAAATTATGATAAAAGACTAAATAATTTTTCCAAATATAATAAATCCAATAAAAATTTGAGATGTCTACATTGAAGTTCTCCATAAGAGCATTAATATGCAAGTTGTTATATATTAATGATAAGGTCAAATAATGTATTTGACTTGTAGAATATATGAACATCTAGTGTTGTAAGAATGCTATTTTGTGAAATTTAGTGGTACTAGATTGGGTCCATTTGTTCTTCTGATTTTATGGGTATAATTCATCTAATATATTAGCCCAAGTCATCTCATTTTGTGAAGCTGATAATTAGTGTATTAGGAGTCGGTTAAAAAAGAAATAAATTGGGTTTACAATTTTTGTATTTGACAAGGAGTTATCATCTCATTAATATATTAATATTTCAAGAAAGCCACTATGAGAAACTAAGAAATATTAATTAGAGTATTAGTGAGACTCAATTTACCCATGTATTTTATATTTGTGAGCAACGCAACTTCCGTTATGATTGTGTATCCAAATTATTTTGGTTAATTGGTTTGACCATTAATATATAATTAAACTGATATATTTTATTCTTTCTGCAATTATTTTTCTCTAATAATATGGCTATATCATCACTACTCCAATCAATTTTGGACCATAATAAGCTCATCGGATCTAATTATATGAATTGGTTAAGAAACTTTAAGCTGGTGATTTTCCAACAACACTTGTGGGATGTTGCTAGTAAGCCAAAAACTATAGCGCTTACCGCTGATGCTAGTGAGACAGAAAAATAATATTACAAGGATTAGATTGATAAGAACACCTAAATAAAGTGTTATATACTTGCTTTTTTGGAAAATAAGCAATATGAAAAGAAAGAAGTTTGTAATGATATTTTGGAGCTAGTAAAAGTAAGTTATGACAAAAATAGTATGACTACTCGCTTTAACTATTCTAATAAATTATTTCAAATGAAAATGAAGGAAGACTAGAATGTTGGTGAATATGTTTGTGAGATGATAAGATTTATTTATTGTCTTGAAGATTTCAATTTTTTCGTGGATGCGAAACTTAAGATAGATTGTATCCTATTATCACTTCCACATTTTTGTAGAAGTTTCATTTCTAACTTCCATATAAACAAAGTTAAATACACTTTGTAAGAGCGGTAATAAATACTATAGTTAATTTCCAAAGAAAGAGTCAGAAGCTTCTTTTACTCACCTAAAGAAATGGGGCACTTGTCATTCGAACAAGCGAAATTTTCACCGTCAAATTTAAATCGGCAGCTATGGTCCTCGATTTGTTCCTCGAAAGCTGAGTTTTCTTGCTGCCTGATGAAGAACTACTCGAGATGGAAAACCTGAAGATCCCCTCTTGTTGCAGCTCTATATTACTCCGATTTCCAGACTCGTTACTATCACCAGGAGCTACCGGAGAGCCAAATGCAGTTACAATCGAGGCATGAGGAGATTCTTCTCCATTGCAACTACAGTTAGAAGAACGGGGGAAAAGATTTCGGTAAAATTGAAAAGTGTATGTAAAAATGAAAAAAAAAATATTGAATGTATTTTGTAAATAAAATAATTAGTGGGGGTGTTTGGCGAAATTTTTTTTTAAAAAAACAATTTTCGCTAGAAGGAGGGCTTGAACCTCCGACCTTGTGGTTAACAGCCACACGCTCTAACCAACTGAGCTATTCCAGCAGTGACGTTATATTGTTAAACAAAAATATAATTATAGTTATTTCAATTGGAAACAGATTCATTTGAAATTTCAGATCAAATGACTGGGATTTATATGTAGTAATCGATACCACTGACTACTAAAGTATAGTTAGTAAATTTGAAGACAACTACGTAGGTGAATGTGCCAATTAATGGGTGGGTGGGAAAGAAGGTTGGGTTCCATTAATCCTCAGCCTGGAAGGAATTGCTTTGATATCAACATGTCAATGCAAAAGCATATGGGTAGATAAGCTTACCACATTTCTGCCTCAGCTTTGCTGCCCAATTTTGTAATTTACCAATTTCTTCTAGACAGGAATATTTCAAGCTGGCCTTTTATTTCTATGGAAATTTTCAGCATTCTAGGCTATCTTTTATCTATTCAAACATTCTCATTTTCCACCGTCTTTATATTTTTCTTTATCATCAAGCTCATAATTCTGCTAACTACTTCAAAATCTTAAGAATGTTGTAATAATCTATTGTGTTCAAACACAATTCAGTGACAGTTTAATATATCCAGATTAAGAAGTAATATTCTACCGAGAATCTATATATGCATAATATCAGCAGCCACTTGATTCTATTGATACAGTAGAAGGTATATTACATTTTTTTTTTTTCGTTTTTTACACTAAGATCAAACTTTGTAACACTAACATCTATGCTACAGAAGAAAACATGAAAATTACAGTATAGAAATAATTTATAAATAAAGAAACAAATGAAATGTAGAAAAAGAGTCAAAAGCTTCTTCAAAGATCTGCTTTCTGAATTAATCTTCAAAACTCACAAGCAAACCTCAGAGTTATTCTTTTCTTTGCCACAACCTCAATATAATAGAAGATTAAAACCCATTGGAGTAACCAATGTAGTTGAAACGGGGTCGAACGTTATGGTGATTATACCTAGAATCTCCGTAATCAACAGCCTTTATCACGACAGCTTCACGCCGACCATTGTGTTCTTGAACCGCCCCAAACACAATTTCATTTGTCTCACAGCTCTTTTCGTAGTATGTTTTTGGGTTTGATGTATGATGCCTATGGTGATGTTGCTGTTGTTGCTGGTGCTGCTGCATTTGCTGCTGTTCCTTTGGATGATAGTCACCATCCAAACCATTATAGTAACCTTGGTTTTGCTTGAATTGGGAGTGCTTCTCTAGTTCCTTGTTCATAAATGGGTAGCTTTTCTTCTGTGTAGAAGTTCTAGAATCTATTGAAGGAGGTTCATCTTCATCCGGAATCACAAAACTTTCTTGCATTGGCCATGCATTTGAATGTTTGAATTGTTGCTGGTACTGCTGTTGGAACTGGTAGTGGAGGGGCTTCCTTCTAAAGCCTAAAAATAGTCTCCCGAAAATTTCAACTACAGTTGAGCCAGCGTTGATGATTAGCTTCCCAAGAGAACCAAAAAAACCCTCATCTGGTTTCTCAGGTTCATCTTTATTTGGAATCAAAGGGGTTCTGATTGATTTAGGAGGCCTTTGGTATGGCGCAATCGGTGCACCCTTCCTTATGTAAGCTCTTGAATCCTACAGAGGCAAAATACGTGTTTGATCCTGGTCACAATGAAAACTTTCAAGTGATAACTGGCATTTGAGACTGTTTTGTATGAGAATATATTGGTTATAGGACTTCATAATATTTGAAAGAACACAATCATTTAGGGGAAGCAATAAAGTATTTACCAGGAGGGACATTATCCACAACATCCAAAATCTTTAACAAACCATGAACATTTATCAAAAAATCAGGTTGTAAACACATGCTCATCATTAAACATCGAGTTACTTACATCATGTGAAGAAAACAATGCTTGAACCCTACGCTGCAGCAATGCTAGCATGTAGCCAAAGAATGCAGCAGCAGCTAGCGCTGCTATTCCTGCAATGAGATATACACATTATACAAGCACACAAACATGGAAGAAAACATAAATTAAGCATGTAAGTTCGACAACTTGGTATACCTAAATGGAAACTACCATCATATTGGTAATTACAATCATCATCATAAAGTTGAATCTCTCGAATTGCCTGGTTCCCTCTATCTATAACTAAAAGAGAGCAGCTACTTCCAATATAAGCCACATCAAAATCATTTGAAAATTTTGCATCTTCACTCGGACCATCAACATGACCACCTGCACGAGTCCACTTTCCTCCTGCAATAGTTGTAACTCCTGCATAAAGATAAATTTCGTTAAAAGACAATGTTAGAATAGCCAATAAAAATTACGGAACAGAAGTACACAAAATCAGAAGGGTCCTAAAGTGAGCAGAATGAAGAAATGAGAGGAGACACATTTTTTCTATATGGTTCCATGGACTTACCTCCATCACTGATCTTTCTGATAGCCATGTTCAATGTGTCTGCAATGTATATATTTCCACCGTCGTCCACTGTAAGGCCTTTTGGGTGGTTCATTCTTGCTTCTCTTAGCTTCCCATCCACATGTCCAGAGTATCCTTCAGATGATCCGACAATTAGCTTAGGCCTGCTATCTGCACTTCCTCAATCCATTTCAGTAAATAGAAGAATGACAGTTAGACTCTACAACATAATTCTAATGAGCTCCTCCCACAAAAATCAACACGCAAAAGGAGAAAGACGATTAAATGAGATTGAATAGATATCATCATCTCCAAAGAAAATTTTTGTAGCAAAATAATGAAGGGATCAACAAAGAGTCTCAAATATTCAGCATACACTGCTTTTCAAAAATGATAAAAGATTATATAACCTTGAAAAAGCAAAAAGCAGAAAGCAAAAGTTTGATTAAGTTATTAAGCTTCTTGAAGAAACTCGAATTACTAATCTTGAGATGCACAAAAGAAAAGATTAAGGGTTAAGCATCAAAAAGATAAAGGACTAAGATATGTGTAATTAGTAAGCAGGTCAAGAGTGAATGTCGGCTACAAACTGAAAAAGCAAAAGAGAGCCAAATCTTCAAAAAGATAGTAAGCAGAAACAGAAGTAAAAGGTTTGTTGTACTAAAAAAAAAGTGGATTCTTGTAGTTAATAAAAGCTTATCAAACACATTTGTTTAATTTTCTTTATTTATCTTTATCTTATCCCTGAGAGTTTAGATCATAAATTTGGAATCTGCCTACTGAACAAAAAGAAAAGGACTCAATAAAAGATGTCCCAAACATGAAGCTAAGGACCTTCAGTTTTTACACATTGTTACCAAAGCAATGAACTTTGTTAAATGACACTATTGACAATCTTCAGGGTTGTAAGGTTGTAGGTTGGAAGCCCTCATGAATAAAAAATACAGATAATGAAAGAATTCTAAAGGCAAAAATGGGAAAATTTACTTACATCTAGATAGTGGTGTTGAGATCTTGTAAATGTTACTGTTCTCCGAATCCAAAATCAAGAGCTCTCCATTTGGAGAAACCTCAACAGAGTGTGGTTCAATCCCAAGCTTACTTCCATCAAATACTGTCTCTACTGTATACCCACCTTCAAATTTCATCATCGAACGGCTAGAGACAGCTGAAATATTGATACCCATTAATTCCATTTACATATAAAAAGATAAAAAAGAAAATCTTAAAAAACAGGGGAATATAACTTAATGTGGGACTGGAGATGATCTATACCTGTTCTAGTGTTGGACTTGAGTGACCAGAGCCACTTGACAAGTGCAGAGACAACATTAGAGACGACCCTACTTACAATTTCTGCAAATTAGGAAAGCAAAAACGTAGTTGAAAACAAAAAAATGTGTATGAAAATTAAGTGGGGAAAAAAGAAACACAATTTAAGTGTCAGCTTAAACTTACTTGCAGGAGGTGAGGCTGAAGCTGAAGAAAACCCATTGAGGAGAACCAAAAATATGAAAACAAAAACAACCCAATTCTTACTCATTGTTTGGTTTAGCACAGTTGAAAGAAGAAGAAATGCTCAAATTTGAAGATTTGAGCTTTGCATTATTATATACCCATCAGAGTAGGAGACCCCACAATAATTGTTTGCCACTTTTCTTCTTTTTCATGATAATCAGTGAAGAAACTTTTTGAATTTTGTGTATATGTGTGTATGCGAGAGACAGAGAGAACAGGGATCATAAAAAGGTAAAATAGATGAAGAGATGGCTCTGGAGTCTGGCTCTGCTGCCTGAAGAAACAGAAAGTAAAAGGCAAAAGAAGCAGGAGGGAGTGAGGAAAGTGATATTATATGGTCTTAAATGTTAACCGTATCCATGTAAATAGCACAATTTATTATTTTAAAAATTATTAGTTATATAAAAATATTATAATAATTTAAAATTATTTATAATATAAAATTTTTTTAACTTTTAATTTATAATTAAATATCATTTTTATTTTCAGTTATCAGAATTCGGTTTGTATTACATTTGATAAAAAGGTTTTTCAGAAAAAAAAAAATATATTTTTAATTTTGTTAAATTTTAAAAATTATTTTTGGATAGAATAAAATAAATAGATATTTTTTTAAAAGTATATTTGAAAAAACAATTTATAAAAAAATTAAAAAAATATATGTCAATTAAATAAAAAAAATTCAAAACTGCAATTTCAAACACTTTTTAGTCTCGCTAATAAAAGAGTTACATAAAATATCTAAATAAATTTTAATAAAAATAAAATTAGCTGTAATACTCGGCCACTAAAATTAAAATTTATATAATATAAATATTACAGTTAATTTTATTTTTATTAAAATTTATCTAATATGAATATTTCATATTACATTTATGTTAAACATAAGTACTATTTAGTTATCATATTACATTTATGTTAAACATAAATACTATTTAGTTATAAAATAAAAATTGATGTATTTTTGTGTTACAAGATAAAAATTGAGATATTTTTATATTATAAATGATATTTGAGATACTGAATTGTT
>CATIWF010009042.1:0-18371 GCA_949630135.1 Balakata baccata | reverse complement strand
AATGCTGCTATTGAAGGTCGGAAGCACCTTTGCTGTGCCTGTTTTTGACAGAAATTTGCTGAAAAAATAAGAATTATATGGAATATTTATTCAAGAGAGAGAAAAAAGAAAGAATTGGGTCGTTAATTGGGCAGAATAGTAGGGTCTTTGTTCTTGTATAGTTGGTGTGGATTATTAATATCTTCATCCATACTCTTTGAAGTTGTTTTTCCCAATTCCCTGCCGGCATTGCATGGATGGCAAGATATTGGATAGATGCTACAAAATCTTGCACTGTTACCAAATATCTGAGACCTATTTTTGAGGAATTTTAGTCCATTTTTGTGCTTTGTCAGTTTGTTGCTAGAAATGGCCCACATGGCTGTTCTATATACCTCCTTCGTACGTGTTTTGTGAGTCCGTTACTCCTTCACGTTATTATTATTATTTCAAATAAGAGTCAACTTTTTTTTTCTAAATTGTTATACTTTCTTTCTGGCATATTTCCTTAACTGCACGCATATTTTTGGAAACTTTTAGAGCCTGTTCTTTCCTTCCTACCTCCGAATCATGTGAAAAATAAATTATATAAAAAATGCTACTCCTTTTTCAATGGAAATTGTAAAAAGAAGACAGCATTAAAAATTGAAAAAGTTCTAGTTTAATTGTAACTAAAATTGTGAGATTTTATATTTATTCGATAAGTTTGTCCTCTTTGAAGGTGTTGGTGTGGTCTGGTTAGTGTTTGTCCTCTTTCATAAGTTTGGAACTTGAATGAGCTCATCTAGTGGGAGGCATCATGTTTTTAGTACGATTCTAAAGAAAAAAACAGAGAGCACAGATATTTAAAAGAAATTAACACAAAATTTCGATAAAAAAAAAAAAAAATCAAATTTGACAAGACAACCTCCGACTCCCACTTCCTGGCCAAGAAGGGCTTATTTTCTACCATGAAAAGTTTAGCCAGTAATATTGTTTGTAGCATAAGGAACACACCTTTTTTTTCCAGTTTAGATTAAATCAAATATATAATATAATGGTATTGTTGTTGCTATACTATATGTCTTTATAGTCCATCTTTTGTTAGACACACACAATGCTGGCCTGTTTTTTTCAAGAGAACTTTCATTGTTAGAATATAAAGAAAACAATACCTGTTGCCTCTCACTCAACTATTAATCTCTCTTTTATTTGAGTTGCACGCACTCTCCATTTTTTTCATGGGAATCCCATAATATTAAAAGTTGGGGTATTTATATTTCATGAGGTAAAATGAATATTCAAACAGCCAAACCTTCATATATAAGAATAATTCAGCAGGATAAGCAGTTGAAACAATAAGAAGCGGATGCGCGATCGAGCAACATAATTCACATACCTTTTATTGTCAATCAGATCCCCACATAAAGTTTTCCCGCCATGCAGAATTGAACTCAGATCTCAGAAATCAGAGCAAACAAAATTTAAGGTTTGATCAACCACACTTCAGCATCTGGTTTAATCACAACCTTAATTAAAGCCGGTGGTGGGTCATACTAACTTTTCTTGGTAATACATTAATATTGATTCAATTAAATTATTGATACATAAATAAAATTTGAAATAGATGATAAATATTATCCATTAAAAAAATATAATACTAAATTTAATAACTTTTAAGATATAAAAATATTTTCAAAATTACAAATAAAACTATATAAAAATATAATCAAAATTCATAATTGTCCTAAATAAGTATTTGTATTTTGAAAAGGTTGTATAATTAATTCACTGTCAATGTTGCTAAAAATATTATTTTCAATGTATGTGATCAAGCAGTCATTTATCCAACCATCTTCTTATCTGATTATGCACACGACTTTTTACAAATGTTATTGCAGAAAATGTCATTTTCGCAGTGGCAGCAGCAACAGGTAAAACAAATACTAATTTCATGAGTAAATAGATAAACAACATATTTTCTTATTTCAACCAATTTCTTAGCTAGACTTACAATAATATCTTTCGAGTTCACAAAATCACTACTAGAATGCATATTAATGAGATAAATTTCAAATTGATTGTCAAGTGCCATCATGTAAACTTGAGAAAAATTATATGAATAAAATTGAGCAAAATGAATCAATTTTTACTCATTAAAAACTGCAAAAGAGTTATCAGGACTAAGACACTTCATACAAAATAGTAATTCAGTAGTTATATTAGGCAATTGATTATTAAACTCTTGTAGTTGCATATCTACAACATTATAAAACAAATTCACTTTATAATGATGTAAATTTGTAACGGTTAGAGTTTTACATTGTAATCTTTCTTTGAGCATATAAATATTATTCATGTTAGGAATATCAATATCTTGTTTAGTATAAAATGATATGACTTTTTTTAATAAAAAAAATCTTAACTTTTATTTCTCATTAATTACAATAATTTTTAAAAATTTTAACTTGAGTCATGACATTTACAATATTTTGATTCTTTCTCTGCAACACTCATGATAGCTCATTTCTAACTTCTAATATATTTTTCATCAAACGCAAAATTGAAAGTTTGCACAAAATCCAAAATCTTATTCGCTTTTGATCTTGAGTGGTTTCATCTTCTACAATATATTATAAAATATCAAGAATAGCAGAAAAAGTTTAAAATCCAATTTATCAATGTGTCATAATGTGAACTCCAATAAGTATTACCTGGTATTTTAAGTCCAATTTTTTTAGATCTCGCCCTACTAAAGATTTCACTATTTTTAAGTACTTATTTAACTTGAGCCATTCTTTTTTCTCAAAACATATTATGACGTTTATATGAACCTCCAACCACATTCAATATATTAAAAAACAAACTAAACATTAATGCAACTTGAATAGTTTAACTAATTAAATGTTTGTTATTAAAAATTGAAGTTTTAGTAGTTTAAAACATATATATATATATATATATAGTAACTCATCTAAATTTATTTTTTAAAATCATATAATTGCCTCATATTTATTTTTTTAAAAAATAAATATTAAAAAAAATATAAATTTATATATTATTAGATGTAAAAAAATATAAATTTATATATTATTAGATGTATTTATCGAATTTAAAAGGAGTTCGAATGAACAGTTTGAATGTAGGTGGCTTGCTGCTGATTAAAGCACTACCCTACTTAAAGCTTGTCTTACTCTGACTTCTGCCATGGAAACATATACCACACCTACCAATACACGAGCTGCTCCCACTTCTGGAACACATACCACCCACCAACCACGCTGTGCATATTCAATTTCATACCTTGTTTTTTCAAAACTCACCCTACGTATTCATTTTTATTCAATAACCGAATTCATACTTGTAGATCCATTAAGGACAAATTGTTACTTCCCAAGTTTTATAAAACACCTCTAGTTAATGAAACCTTGGAAAAAGAAGGGCTAGTTGGGTTGTGATAATAAAAGCATCAACAACAATATTATTTATTATATTATAAAAAATTTATTCCTTTTCAGTTTGATTTGAAAATTGTATGTACTCCAATTATACGTTCTGTTTTAAATTTTTATTAATAAAACTATTTAGAAAAAAATAAAAAGAGAGTAAGAGATAAAAAAAGAAGAAGAAGAAAAGAGACGAAAAAAATAATAAAATATTACTTAAGAGCTCCTAGTGGCTATTTAATATAAAAAGTGAAAATATAACTTTTAGAGAGTAAAATAGATAATAAAAAAATTAAAAATATAAAATTCTCTAGATAAAAAATAAAATAGAGATACTGTTCAATAATCTAATAAGGTATTAAACTTGAAAAAGTATTTAAAGTTAAAAAATATTTATTTTTATTGGGTGTTTGATATTGATACTGAGAGTCTTAAAAGTTGATTTTGAATTTTTTATATTTAATTGACTGATTTTTTTAAATTTTTAAAATTTTTTTTTTAAATCTGTTTTTGAAAAAAATATCTATTTATCTGTTTTTACTAAAACCAATTTTTAAGACTAAAAAAATTATAAATACAATTTTTTTTTTCTAAAAGCTTTTTTTTCCAAAGGTAACACTAAAGAGAGCTTTAGTCATGTTTCCAGGCCTTCAGTCATTGCCTGTTTAGTGTCTTCTCAATTAGTCTGTTTTTCTTCTCTTCCTTCGGCTGCAGAGAGTCCATCATATAACTTGTTACCCAACCCTTTGTTCACTGATACGGTGATATGACACTCTTATTCAGTTGCCCACTCACTTGGGATTTTGTTTAAGTTATCGAATTTTCTTTCTAATTAGTTGAGTTTGAGATTTTAAACTTTTTTAATTTAATTGTTTAATTTTTTTATAAACTTTTTTTTAAATATATTTTTTTAAAAAAAATATCTATTTATCAACTTCTTCCAAAATCAATTTTTAAAATTCTAAAAAAATTAAAAATATAATTTTTTTTTTTTCTAAAGAGCGTTTTTTTCCATATAAATGCCAAACAAGACATTAGAAAAAACTCAACATAACCTAACCCTTCTCATTTTATGTTATCCCTTAGAATTAGATCATGTGTTACTAGATAAACCGAAGAATTAATTAGTTTTAACTGTAAAGTATCAAATTTTAATTTGGTCGGATTCTTGTAAAAAAAAAAAAAAGAAGTGTTTTTACAATATAATAATTTAAAAAAAAATGTAAAGTACCGAGAGTGGGCATGATGATAATGTACAATTAATAGAGAAAAATGAAGCATAACATCCACTTGTATGAGCAGAGAATAAAATGGTACCAAAATGTTTTGAATCTAATAAATAATATTATCTTTTTTGTTTGGACTTCTATATATATGTATATAATTTTGAGATTCTGCAATCATTATCTATATATGGAATTCAGTACTTTTAATAATTTTTTTTTATTTATAAGAGATTTGGAATCTGATATTTTTTATGGGTGAATTAAATCTTTATACCACTGCAGCATATGGAGCATATGTTATAAACAGTACTTTTAATAAATTTGAACTCAATAAGGTAATATTTTTTTGTTAAGTGCAAATGTACTAAAAAAACGTATATTCTTAAGTAAGAATATTCTTAATTTTGCGAATTAGGACCTTAATTGGACTCATTTATACTTTAGTAGCAAATATACAATTTGACCTCAACCTTAAGATTTAATTGCTTTTTTCCAAAACATATATATATATATAAAGAGAAAATAGGGAACCAGGCCTGCCATGTGTCAATACGCAAAATCACCTGATTCAGTCCCTTCTTATTTTTGCGGTACTAGCCTGTGGCCACAATTACGAATTTTTCTGAGTTTTTTACGCAAATAATTATTGAAATAACTGCAGTAAAAAAAGATACACCCGTATCTCTGACCGGACAAAATTGCTTTATCAAAATAACACTTTGCATTTTTCGATAATTAAATTTCTTAAATCAATAAAATAATTATGAAATTAATTAAAATAACATTACTATAATTGAACTGTTTTGTCAATATCAAAATTTCAAATTATTCCTATACTCGACAATAATTTAAGAGCAAAAATTTAAAGGCAATATATTATGTTTTTTTTAGTTTCATATAATTGATATCAATAGAAATATAAACTATAATATGAATGGTAACTCATCAAATAACATGATTAAAAATATTTTTAATCATATTATAATGATTATGCTGTTATAAATGGTCATTTTACAATGAAAAATAAACATAAATATGTGATTCAATAATTTCTTGATTCAATGTTGACTAATATAATGTTTTTAATAAATATAATATTATAATATCAATAGAGCAAGACTGAAATATAAAAAATAACGTGTTGTAATTGTATTAAATATTTTAATGTCAAATATAAGATACTATATTCGTATGTTATAAAAAAGTCATATCCAATTATTTTTATGGTATATAATATTAATTCATGCGCATCTCATACAACAATTAGGGTCATATCATATGAGTATTATATAATACTAAATTCTGCATAAATTTTAATCTTTTTAATAATAAAATCAAATTAATTTAATATCATAGCTATTTTGATCAAATCGGTGCCAAAAACGTTGTTATTTTTTATTTGAAATTCCACATGCGTGACTGGATGAGTGAAATTTTGAAAAGCTCATTCTAATATAGAAGAAGATATAAGAAAAATTTGTAAAGAAAATAAAATTAGATGATATGGATATTTGAGAAGGAGAAAAAGAAAAAAATTCAGAAAAGTTAAATAAAAACTCTTATTGAAATAAGTAAATTGGGCATGATTTTAAGAATTATAGATTTATTAGTTTAATTTAATACATAAATAAGTTGTTGAATTAACAAAATTTATTAAATATATTATAATAATTAGTATTAAAAAAGTAACACTTTGTGTAATTATTTCAAATTTTCTTACTATATAGTATATATGGAACTCATACATGGAGAAATAAATATATAAATAATATCAAATTTTTTACTTTATTATAAATTATTATAAATTGGTACATAGTAACCAAATTAAAATTTTAGTAAAAAAATAATGTACTATATTGATTGGCTGAAGGAATATATTTTATTTAACTGAATTTTTAATTTAAATACTAAATTATAATATTTTTAAAAATTTTAATATCAATTTATAATAATTACAAATTTTAATAACAATATAATTAGTAAAGTTACAAATTTTTTTTATTTGTACATTTATTTCCATTCATAGAAGAAAAAAAAAGTTTAATTAATATTTAAAGTGATTTATGGCTAGTTGATTAGTTTTAAATTTGTAATAATTAATTAAATAGTGAATAATATATTATATACAATTACGTAGTACAGTTTTTTGTCTCATCTCTCTCTCTCTCAACACCTCCGTACTGCTGAGTATGAAGCCATCATTTGCGGTGAGAAATGGTAAAAAACAGAGATAGAGCCCTTACCCCTTCAAAATTCTCTTATTCTTCACCTAATTCTGTGAAGCCTTCAGCAAGAAAAACCATGGAAGATGTGTGGAATGATATAAATCTAGCTTGTCTTCAGGACAGCCCAACAAGAAACGACGAACCCACCAACACCACGAATGTCCACTGTATGATCCTTCAAGATTTCTTGGCCAGACCTTCAAGAAAAGACAAAACTTCAGCCCAAGTTTCAGTTTCCTCTGGTGAGGTTACTGATGTTTTCATCAATTCTATGGGGTCTCTACCTGCGACTATGTTGAGTTTAAACTCAGGGTCAGATAATCTTCAGTTAAATAGCTTAGGCGAAGCTTCTCCCTTTGAGATTTTGGGTGGTTCTTCGGCTTCTGATCCTTCCTCCATTTTCAAGAAAAGGCAGCCAGAAAATGAAGAAAATTATTGTGATCGAAGGCATAAGCGGATGATCAAGAATAGAGAATCAGCTGCTCGGTCCAGGGCTAGAAAGCAGGAATCTGTCTTGTCTATATTCTCATCTACATGAAGATATATAATTAATTTTTTTAATTAGTAAATAAATTGATCTATTAGACTTTATTTTGTTATTTTTTACTGGGTTGTCTTTATTTATTTATTGAGTTTTCAATATTTTTGATATGTGCAGGCATATACACACGAGTTGGAACTCGAATTAAAAACCTTGCGAGAAGAGAATGTAAGGCTCAGAAGGCAGCAAGAAAGAGTAAGAAGAGAATTTATATTTGTTCTGATTTATTTTTTGATTTGGATTTTCGTATTTTAATTAAGCATATTAAAATAAAAATAACATTAATGTGATCCCATTTTTGCTATTGGTTGATGGTCAGACGGTATCTCTGTCTTTGTTATATTTGTAAATTTGCAGATGCAGGCAGATCAAGTTCAGGGTACTAAAAAGAACAGTCTCTACAGAACTTCCACTGCTCCATTTTAAGAAGTAAGATTTTACTTTGTCATCTTTTTTTTTTGGCTAAGAAATATACCATTTCATAAACCTTAACAAATTTCTGATAAAGGATGGCAAAAGACTGTTTCTTTAAAACATATTATTGTTTTGTTTTGTTAGATACATCTCTATCAAGCAGTTGAGAAAAGAAAAAGAATGAGAAGAAGAAAAGGCTGAGGGAAAAGGGGTTTTTGGGACCTCAAGCTGGAGGACAAATTGCCAATACCAAGGATATGGTGGGAGAAAACTGAAAAGAAAGAGTTGAGAAAATGTGTAATATGTTGACTTACCTATATATAATCATAATTATTATAAGATAAGATGAGACATGTCTGGCTATCAATATCACTGTCACATCTATTTCATTTTTTATTTTCTTGATCTTATTTTAGTTGAAATTATTTTTTATATTTTATTTTTTTTTTATTTTTATCTCTTAGAAATTAAAAAATATTTCACATTTAATTGCTATATCACATTCTAAAAATTTTATTGGTGCATGAAATACATGGGCGGTTAAAGAGTATATTATGATAATTTAAATTTTAAAGGGGTAAAGTGAAATAATAATAAAATATAAAGAGTAATTTGAAAAGAAGATTGATAAAAAAGGTAAAATAACAAAACAGAGACTGGACATATCTTTTTTGCCTTAATTATGAGTATTTATCTCTCATGTTTCATTTAGCATAATCTCTTGTATCCCACAATTCTTTTCTTTTTTTTTTTTTTCTTTATCTTTAATTTGATATGTTATTGATTTCAAGTAAAGGAAAAGAACTTGTAGAGCATGAATTCCAGTGCAACTTAGTTTCTTTATATAAAAGAATGAAAATAAGGTATGTATAAGCAAGTTGTATAGGACAAAGGAAGACTTCAGCAACCTAAAAAAAGGCAAGAAAAGCAAAGAAAAGGAGGGAGGGAAAAAGTTGTCTCAAATTATGAACCAACTGTTCTTATACTTTAAATAATTATTATTTTATATATGTTATATGCTATAATTAATTTGATACATAAATTTTTTTTATTAATTTTCCGAGGTAAAAGGATAGAGAAATTTAGGAAATTTGAAACAATAGATTTAGGGTTCTTATCAAAGAAATTTTTATGTGGACTTTGTTAATATATTTATCTATATAATTAAATCGAGTTTACAATTTATTGTTATATTAAAATTAATATTGCAAACAATTTTTTATATGACAACATATTATTAATTTATTATATTCCAATGTATAAATTTGATTTAGGTAAAAAAAATTTATCTTAACATTAGCAAAAGTTTATTGTGTTTGTTTAGAAATATAAAAAGAAGAAGAAATTCTATTTTAATCAGCCAATTGAAAGTAAAATTCAAATAATGTTTAATATACCATAATTTATAAAACACATTTAACAGTTTTATAATAGAGGTATATTTATTTATTTGGTAGATAAGAGGTATATTTAATTTTTGTGAAGAATAATCATAAGACAGTTGGTGAAAGGTGAATACAAAACAGAATGTAGGTGGGCCCATAATTTTTGTCGTGTCAGCGAACCATCTTATTTAGTGGCAAATTATTGGTACATGCTCCCTAGTTCAAAGCAAGTGTTTTTTTTTTTTTTTTTATAATTTTTATTTAATAGGGTTACAGTTTAGTCGCTTTCTTTTCTTTTTTATTTTATTTGATTTTTTATTATTTTTATTCTTTTAGATTTGTTTTTCTTTAATTTTTTATATCGTTTGCAAATGATTGAACATATTTTCGATTAATAATGTGATTTTTGTGAGTTTGATTGGAGAGAATTCAAATAAAATTCAGTTGTTAAATAATAAATTTATAATTAAATAATGTATCTGCAGTTGTTAAATAAACAATGAATATCACGAGAGCACGATATATTGATAGCATGTTCTCTATTAATGACTAATTTTATATTTGCTCCGTATAGGACACAACATGTGTCACATTCTCCAATTTGGATAGTGATAGATGCTCATATTTTTAGATTAAATGTACCATATTGATTAAAAACCAAGTACATTTATGAATGAAATAGCGTTGAAATAATCAAAATTTGATTTTGAACCTAATAAAAGAGAAAAATTAAAACACATATATTTATTAATAATTATTTGAATAAAATTTAAATTTTGGATTAACTAGTAAAAAAAAATAAATAGAGAAACTTGCCTTAGTTAGATATTAAATTAAAATAATTAAATTAGTAGCCAATTGGATGAGAGATTAATATTAGCTTAATCCTAATAACAATATATATATAAGGGAAGAAGAAAGGAGGTAGTATTCGGCTACCATTAAAATGTGAACAAAGTAAGTCAACTTTTCACTTATCTTGATTTTCCTTTTTATTTATGAGTCAATATGATATAAAATGTTTGAGATTGCTATTGAATGTTCTAAGAATATGTTTTAAATTTTTTATTTGATTGATTGATTTTTTTAATTTTTTATAAATTATTTTTTCCAAATATGCTTTTGCAAAAATATATACTTCTATCAAAATCAGTTTTTAAAATTAAAAATATGATTTTTTTTTCTGAAAAACGTTTTTCTGTAATTCAATACTAAATAGGGTAATAAATTATTTTTGAATTTGAAGAAAAATTAGAATTTGGTAGGTACTAGTTTGGAGTAAGGGAAAATTTAAATGGGTATGATGGAGAAAATTAAGGAGGGCTTGAATTAAAAGAATAATAAACTAAGAATAACGCAAACTGAAATTGTAAAACTTATGTAATATGTCTTGGTTATTAATTTGATGAAAGAGGAACAGGGACAGCTCTAAATGAGCTTAAATTTGACCAGCCATTGTGAGTTGTAGGTGTATTTAGAGTAAAGAAAATGGAAGAAAATATATCTATAATTTAATTGCATTTGTGACATTTAAAAATATAAATATTGAATGATTTATATTTGAATGAATCTAGGATTATCAACAGTTAAAAGAGACAATCCATGAAGGTGTAAAAGACATGGACAAACAGAATTTAGGGGAACGGAAGGAAGACTAGGAGAAGACATTTTACTTAACGTCTGTACATAATTTATTGGCAATAGATAATATTTTATTTTGAATTGAATGATATTATACTTATAATTGATTATTATTTTAATTGTTTTATAGTTGTATAATTTTGTGACAGAGTTTTATTAAATATTTGTTTTATATAGTATAATTATTTGATATATGATTGAAGAATTGAAATATCAGTAAATAGATTAGAAATTGCGAATTAGGAGATGAATAATAGACAATTGGTAAAATTGTTGAACAAAGTTAAAATAAGAGTGAAATTATATGACAAGTGAATATCAGCACATAATTAGTTCCTTAACTAGAATATGATAGATATGTTGGCATGCCAATCAGAGATGATGAGACTTTATAGGCGATATTAAAAAATGAAGACGCATGATATCTGGTTATTCAGATATTTATTATATTGCTGTAAAGTCATGATGATCGTAAGGTTATGATCCATATGTGTCCCCCTAAAATCTAGTATTGACAATATAATTTTAAGCAATTAAGTGAAGAAAATAAATGAAAGAACAATAGAATTTATTATTGCTTTATTATTCAAAAATAGGTAAGTAAAATATGGATTAATGATATCTTTGTCGTTCTATATTTTATTAAAAATTCATTTATGATGTTAAAATTATTAATATGTTAATTATTGTCACAAAATATGCACCATTAAGTATAAACTTAGCATAAAAGGTTTTTTTCTCTAATGCGGGAAGTAGATTAAAGTAAGTTGAATAGTAGGATTATAAATAGAGCCCCAAAACTAGTAAGACTATATCAGAACAGCTCAACAGATATAACCACTCATTTGAATTTGTGTTATTTTGTATTTTATATATATTATTTTGTGAAGCAAACATTGCATATAGAACGTAGGTTAAATATTTTAAAAAAAATATTTAAATATAATATTGAAATGATCGTCAGTATGAATATTATGTGTAATATACAATTCAATAGATATAGTGAGAAAATCGGGATGTGACACCTCCTTGCTTGGTTGTCATCATAAGGGTAAGGGGCATTTAAACGTGTTGATTATTTTTGATGCAAGACATAAATATATTGATGACTAATTTCATATTTGAATCTATAGTTGTTAAATGATGAATCTATGATTGTTAAATAGTGAATTTACAGTTATTAAATGAAGAATGAGTATCATGAAAGCACGATGTGTTAGTTGTTCTCTATACAAGACACAAATGTGTTGATAATTAATTTTATATTTGTTCTAATGAATTTATAATTATTAAATAATAAATATATAAATATATAATAATAAATGTGTATTTGTTAAATAATGAAACTATAGATATTAAATAATAAATTTAGAGTCGTTTAATGTCATTTAGGGTTTAGGGTTTAATGTCATTTAGCCGAAAAGAAGAGTTAAACGTGTTTTTAATATCACCGCATGTACAAATAGACATCTGGCCTATGCAGCTATATGTCCATAATATAACAATTCATATTTAGTGTGCTCACAATACTATTTTAGATTCGGGCCCATTTAAAATATCATATGGGCCTTTTTTTTTTTTCTAAAGTGAGTCAGACTAATTTTCTCTTGGGAAATTTAAAAAAAATGTCAAAAAATTTTTTTTAAAATATTATAATAATATTTCAACTTAAAATTTTTTTCAAAACTAATAAAAATATTGTAAAAAATACTACAAAAAATACATATACTTAAAAAGTCATCTTAAAGTATATCAAAAAAAAAATATATATATTTAGTATATCTATGATATACCTTAATTTGATATATTTTAATGTGACACATTTTAATTGAATTGATAGAAAAGAAAAAGAATAAAAATAATATATGGCCTTAAGTACTAATTGTCCAGATTTTACTGAATCGTTATTATTTCAATTAATAATATTTTTAAAAAATTTGACATAAACAAATGAAAAGATACAACACTAACGAAACTTCATACAAGCACCAACAACAGTATTTGGTAGATTCGAAAATCATAGATTGAAGCGAGTTCATCAACATCTATTATATACTCATTTCCAAACTATTTAACTTCGTTACGTAGCTTATCAACTCTCTGCCACTTCGATTCCTCGCGCCACAGTAATACTTCAGGTGCTCTCATCATCTATTCCTTTTGAAACTTCATCGGAAAAGTATTCTTCGGCAGCTTCTTTGTTGTCGTCATTTTCTTTTTCATCATTGTCAATATCAAAAGGCAGAAACTCCTACAAAGGCTTGAAGAATCCCAGTAAAAAAAAAAAAGAGAAAAAAATAAAATTGAAAAAAAAAAGTAAAAATAAAAAAGCAATAAAGTTAAAATTTGGTATTTTCCAAAACCATATTTTCTTTTTCCTTGACGGCTGTCAGAAGGTTAAATTAGTAAACCTGCATGCCACTTTTGTGATTTGTCCATATAATGCAATGGCTCAAACTAAGAATTCTATTTTTTTGCTTATTATTTAATTTCTTAAGTGGGGCGAGTTGGACTCACTTCAGATTTTTTTTATTAATGGAGAAATTTTTAAATAGATTAAATATATTAGATTAATCCAATTATGTAATGACATTAGATGCGGTCTATTTTAGAATTACTCACCAATTTATTTTGTTAAACACTGGCTGCTTGTGAACAGTAACACACTGCATTGTTTGATAACATTCTGCTAAATCGAATTCATCACGAACATTAATTTCATCAATAATCAGCCCCATAACGATTAGATTGAACCGGAAAAAAAAAATTTTCTTTTTGCGAGAAAGAAGAGTTCCTGCTAGGTAGGAAAGCTACCCATTCAAACGGCAAAAGGGGTGCAGTTGCTAAAATGCCTCGCTGAATGCTTCCGGCTCTGATGATATTAGGATATAATGAACACCACCGCCTTGCTAACCTGGTGATGGCCAAAGCTGAGCACTGACGCGCTATAAGTGGATATCAATAAGGATCAGATTGATGAGTGTGCTCAGTGAATGGATGCCATGGCGGCTCACCTGAAGGGATGGCAAAAGGAGGCTTACGTCTATAGAGTATGCTCAGTGAATGGATGCCATGGCTCTAGCATACTAGCAGCATTTGATGATGCAATTGTAGATTGTGTTGATATACTATTATTATCACTTGGTTCACCTGCGTCCTTTATGCCTGATTTGAAAATGGATCCAATTGCTGTTGGATCATTCCATGCTGCAAAGAGCGGGATCACTGTGGTTTGTTCTGCAGGGAATGATGGGCCTGCTTCAGGAACAGTTGTGAATGCCGCACCCTGGATTCTGACTGTTGCTGCTACTACCATTGACAGGGATTTCGAGTCTGATGTTGTGTTGGGTGGAAACAAAGAGATCAAGATAATGATACTTTTAACAGCAATCATGTCCCAATCATGATGAACTTGAATCTTCTTTTATTTAAACTTTGCTGCTAGGCAATTTTAAGAATAGCCACTCTATAACACTAGAAATAAGACATCATCAGCAACAGGTTACATCTAAGAAGAAAATATGAATTGAATCATGTAAGTTCCTTTTGATGCGTTTAGTTACCTCAGTTTTTTGGGATGCAGCATCTCAAACAAACACCGTCAAAGAACCCATAACGACAGATTCAGGTGCCATTGCTACAGCTTATGATTATGGGGCAGGTTAAATTAGCTCAACTGGACCGCTGCAACAGAGCTGGTTTATGAGACAAACAGCACTGACTACTTGAACTTTCTTTGTTATTATGGATTTGATACATCCGACATCAGAATCATCGCAAAAACTCTGCCAGACAATTTCACTTGCCCAAGGATTCAAGCTCTGATCTTATATCTAAAATCAACTATCCATTCATGGCAATTTCCAAGATGACTGTAAACAGCAGAACTCTTATAAACGTTGGCGGAGATGGGAATTCAACATTGATGCATATGCATTCATGTCGGTGCCTGATGGAATGGAAGTTGGAATTACTCCTGCCGAGCTGCAATTTTTGAGGAATGGACGGAGGCTCAAGTTTTCAAGTTTACTTCTAGGCAAATACCACCCATTCAAAATGGGTGTTTTGGGGCAATTACGTGGTTCAATGAAAATCCAAAGTCCGAACCCCATTTTTTATAAGCAATCAAAGCGGGCTAATTACGTAAATAGTATCACATTTTATGACTTTATTATAATTTGGTATTAAATCTTTTAAATTGTTACAATTTAGTTCCTAAATTTTATAAATATTACAATTTAATATCTAAATCAAAATTCTAGTAAAAACAGCTGACGTGCCATGTTAACTGACTATTGTAGTATGCTGACGTGACATCTTTTTTGATTAAAATTTTAACTTAATACCAAATTTTAACACAGCTGAAAGTTATACTACCAAATTGTAATAAAGTTATAAGATTAACACAGCTGAAAGTTATACTACCAAATTGTAATAAAGTTATAAGATTTATTACTATTTGCACAATTATTCACCGATCGAAGCAGTAGGAAGTGACTTAAAAACAATGCGTTGCAAAATTAATTTACAAATAATAATGGCTCTTGCAGAGCATAAACTCGGAGTAGCCTCTAAATGCTTGCTAATCTATTACTGATTTCTCAATTATTTCACCTATTCTAACGTGAGACAGTTGGATTTCGGACTTTCATAATCTAACACATGTCTAGGCAACTAGGCTTGCAAGTGACCAAGCATCACCCACGGTCTGCACTCTCTAAATCACATCGAACTTGTTTCCATATCCAAATGAAAACACACTCAAACTTTTAATGCATTGTATCATAACAATAAAATTGGACTGAGAACCCACCAACATTGAACAATTAAAGCACAAACTTAACATCAATGAACAGCATTTTCCATATTAACATATAATAAAAAGGTTTACAGACCGGTTGGGAATGGAGCAAGTAATTAACAATTGCTTGCAAACAGTGTTCCAAACACCAAGTCCTACACAAAAGCAGAATGGGAATAAAGACACAAGTTACCAGACTTTCACTCAAATGCCCACTGGTTCTCTCTGCGAACTTCCTCCTCTTCCTCAGGTGTAAAGTCGTTCTTGATGTTGAAAGTCTTGCGAATTTCCTCCGGAGTTTTGCCCTTTATCATGTCTGCTACTGTCTGACAGGTGAGATCCAACAAGCTCTTGATGTTCAGATAATTGGCAGCCTAGATAACACACAAAAGTTCAGTTAAATTTGACGCTTTTCCTCCCAGTGGTGTGCCAATACGTTGATGAACATGGCAATATTAACAATAATCTTGGACTAATTCTGTCATATCCGTTAATTTAGACCCGAGTCATGCGTGTCCTTCAAATTGATGCACCGAACCGACCAGAGTCTAAATTAATGGATATGACAAATTCAAGCTAACTTTTTGCTACAACAGCATATTATACTCTTTGGGAGGATGGAAAGCTGATTTCTACTTCAGCCGTACATTAGATAGTGAGTTGCATATTGGCTACAAAGAGATTAGCTATAGTGTTGTAGCTAACACAAAATGGCTACCCATACATCCTTTTATTCCTAAATCGGCAAACATAAACGATAAGCTACAAACAGATTTCTTGAGCAATTATCTTATTTATAATTGCTAATGTTCCAAACTGCAATTTGGATAATCAAACAAAGAGAAATCATAAGACAGCAGTATAGCGTTACAATGAGAGAGGGAGGGGAAAGGAAACATCTAGACTACAGATTCTTCACAATACAACACTTAAAGCATCTCAAAGCCCTAGTCAAAATTCAAATCAGGGTTATGTGCAAGACTACAAACAAATTTTCAAAAATATTGAACAACTCAAATCCACAGATCTAAGGAAGTATGACAAAGTCCATTAATCAGCCATAATTATATCAACAGACAGCAAAACCTAATCAAGATCCAAAACCATAACCCACCAATTTGATGATCTAAAAATTAGTAAAAGCGAAAAAGAAATAGAAACCAAACCAATATGAGATCGAAGAGGGTAGCCTGGTCAACTTTGACGAACTCAGCGTCCCAGGTCTTAAGCTCATCGTCGACAGAAGAGGGACGATCTTCGGATTTAGAAGTCTCGACGTGCTTCTTACAGTACTCGATTACCTTAGAGAGGATCTTGCTGGTGACATTAGGCAGAGGGATTCCGTTATCGGCGCAGTCGTCTTCTATCATATGCTTTATCGTCTGCGATTCGAGAGCCACCGCCTCGTCAACCTCAAAGGTCTCTCCGTCCGAACTTTTCAACGTGATTTTCCTGCCGGTGGACATGGTTATTTTCTTCTTAATTTTTAACCTAAGATTTCTGATAAAGCCGCTGCTGCTCCTTCTCCGCGGAAATATAAGAGGAGAGAAAGAGAGAGACGCCGACTTTAAGGCTAAGTGGAGATTATCCACGGTGCACGTCATGAGATGAGATATTGGAAAGTGGTCCAGTGTGATCGTTTACACGTGAAATCTACATGCTAATCCATCCAATTGAATTTTTCTTCTAAATCCAAATTTTAGGGCTAAAATAACGAAATAGATTGATTAATCATTAAGTTTATCAATTTCAATTTTTAGTCATTAAATAATGAAATCATCTTCGAAAAAAAATCTATTTACAATTCTAGTATTAAAGAGTTTAATTATAATTATCGATTATGAAATTAATGATAGACTTTAAAATTTATAACAATAAATTAGTTTTCCAAATGTTTAATCCTGATTAAATTTCACACACCCTAACTAGAAGCATCTATCGGCACTTCTGATGCATCACAGAACAAAAATACTGCAAAACAGTTTAATATCTTTATAATGTAAATAGAACCAATTTTTCATTTTTTTTCTTTTTATTTTATTAAATTCATTTTTCAATTTTATTTATTTATTTATTTTCATAAACCTTCTCAGAGTAGAGGCCGGGAATGAAAAGCAGAGCAATCGAAATTCGAAAGTAAGGTTACTGCCGTGGGGCGTTTCTTTGAAACCGAGTACAGCTCTGCGGCCAACACCTCTATTTCTGATTCATAAAAAACCAAACTTAAAATCCATGAAAATTTTCATTACAATTCCCTTTAAATTACACTAATTTAACTTATATACGATGATTTGATATGTGAAAGGAAGATGCAGAGGCGAACAAAGTCGTGGCTGGATAGAATACGAGAAAAGGATGAAACAATAGTGAATTCCACGGCTCCATTTCTCCTCTTTGCCACTTTATGGGACCCTTTTTTTATTTTCCTGCAACATATCTGATCGGCTTTGCTGCTCTTGGATATGCGCAAGTGATGTTTTTTTTTTTTTTTTTAATTCTCTCTAAAAGTGTTTTGTTTGTGTACTACTTCAGTTGGGAGGTTTTAGGCAAGAATCCGAGTGGAAATTTTCAGTTTTGCTCTCTAAAAGTGTTTTGTTTGTGTGGGATTTGAAACCCGCTAACCCACTAGCAAGATGGAGTTAGTGACTTAGAAAACCATTATCCAGAGGAGAAGAAAAGCTTCGTTGAATTTCAAGTACAAGAGGCCGGCTAATCTTTTCCCCATCTTTGCCCG
>CATIWF010008995.1:0-17928 GCA_949630135.1 Balakata baccata | reverse complement strand
ACAATCTAGTTGGGGAAATTCCTGTGGGGCTTGGTTCCTTACTCAAGCTGGAAACAGTCAATTTAAGTAAAAATAAACTGATAGGAACTCTCCCTCCTTCTCTAGGGAATGTATCGTCACTGAAGGAAATCTATGTAGGTGCAAATAAATTGCAAGGGGGAATCCCTGATAGTTTAGGCCAACTGATGAACCTAAGGACTTTGGCACTGCCTCTTAACGAGTTTTCGGGTAGAATCCCTCCCTCCATTTTCAATCTATCTTTTATAGAAATTATAGACGTGACAGAAAATAACTTACACGGCAATCTTCCTTTGGGATTAGGTATTTTACTTCCAAATCTCCAATTCTTTTCAGTTATGTCTAACCAATTCACTGGAACCATTCCAACTTCAATTTCTAATGCTTCTAATCTACATATCTTTCAACTATCCAACAATAGTTTTACTGGGAGAGTACCTTCTCTTGAGAATTTGCATAAGCTTTTCTCTTTGGGCATTGGTTACAATCAATTAGGAAGTGGGAGAAAAGATGACATGATATTTTTGTCCACTTTGGTCAATGCGACCAGTTTAACAGAAATAGACATTGGCTTGAATAACTTCGGAGGGGAGCTGCCTAAACACATTAACAACTTCTCAAAGAATTTGGAGTTGTTCATCATACAAAACAATCAAATATATGGAAGTATCCCATCTGGATTATTTGATTTCGATAACTTGAATGTTTTCGCTGCATCAAGCAACAAACTCTCCGGTGAAATTCCCCCCAGCATTGGGAACCTCCAAAATATCCAAATTTTTTATCTTGATAATAATAAATTTTCCGGAATTATTCCCTCTTCTGTAGGAAACTTGACGAATTTAATTGAATTTACTCTCCTTAATAATCATATTCAGGGCATCATCCCTTCAAAACTTGGGAATTGCAAAAAGTTGGTACAATTAGATTTGGCAGGAAACAATCTCAGTGGTCACATACCTCCTCAAATTTTTGGACTTTCCTCCTTATCAATTGGTCTTTATTTGTCTCAAAACAGTCTTTATGGTTCTCTTCCAATCGAAGTAGGAAAATTGAAAAATCTTGGAGCCCTAAGCCTTAATGAGAACATGTTATCAGGGGAATTTCCAAGTAGTCTTGGCAGCTGCACAAGTCTAGAAGTTCTAAACATAGGTTCCAACTTGTTTAATGGCTCCATTCCTTCATCTTTAAGGTCTCTGAGAGGAATTCAAGAATTAAATCTTTCTCACAACAATTTTACAGGCGCGATTCCTGAGTTCTTCTATGATTTCAAATCAATGAAACTGTTGGATCTGTCTTATAATGACTTTCAAGGAATGGTACCAACACAAGGCATTTTCGAGAATGCAAGCGTAGTTCTCGTAGCAGGAAATAAAGATCTATGTGGTGGTGTACCTGATTTCGATCTACCTGCATGCAAGAATGAGCAACCGAAGAAGGGATTGACAGTAAAATTGAAGATAATAATCTCTTCGGTATTTCTGATTATCATTGCAGTATCAATTATTATTACTTTATTTCTTTGTCATTCGAGAAAGAGAAGAGGAGAATCCACATTGACATGGGGCGGAGATTCTCTTTTGAAGCTGTCTTATCAAAGCCTCCATAATGCTACTAATGGATTTTCTTCAAGTAATTTAATTGGAACAGGTGGTTTTGGATCCGTATATAAAGGGATTCTTGAGAACCAAGGAACTGCTATTGCTGTGAAAGTATTTAATCTTATGCGTCGAGGAGCTTCAAAGAGTTTCATTGCTGAATGTGAGGCGCTAAGTAACATCAGACATCGAAATCTTGTTAAAGTTCTCACAGCTTGTTCAAGCATTGATTATGATGGTAAGGATTTCAAAGCATTGGTTTATGAATTCATGGTCAATGGAAGCTTACACGATTGGCTGCACCGAATTTTCGAACTAGATGAAGTTCCAAGGACTTTAAATGTTGTACAAAGATTGAACATTGCCATCGATATTGCTTCTGCACTCGAATACCTTCATCATCATTCTGGAACACCAATCATTCATTGCGATTTGAAACCCAGCAATGTACTTCTCGATGAAGAAATGACATCACATGTAAGTGATTTTGGGTTAGCAAAGTTCCTTCCTGATCAAGTCATCGAATCTTCTGCAAATTATCAATCTAGCTCAATCGGAATAAGAGGAACTATTGGTTATTGTCCTCCAGGTATTCATTTTAATCAAAATTTTCGTATGATAAATATTTTTTTTGTTTGATACATTTCTTAGCAAACTAAAATAAAAATGTAATGATGTATATGATTGTTTCCTGTAGAGTATGGCATTGGAAGCGAGGTCTCAACAATGGGTGACATATTTAGCTTTGGAATAACTTTGTTGGAGATATTCACGGCAAAGAAGCCAAGTGATGAAATGTTCAATGATGGTCTCAGTCTTCATATATTTGTTAAGAGATCATTGCCTGGAAGCGTGATGGGGATTATAGATCCCAGCCTTCTTCTGCTACTCAATGAAGATGCAACCTCAAATTTCAGGAATAGGAGAAACAATATACTGAAAGAGTGCTTGATTTCAATACTTGAAATTGGAATCTCATGTTCTGCTGAATCACCAGAAGAGCGAATGAGTATTGGTGATGCTGTTGCTCGACTCTCATCTATTAGAAAAAAACTTCATGATGCTTTATTTCCTAGAGAAAGACAAGTTGCAAGTGCACTTCAATTAGCAGGTATTACTCTAGAATCCTTGTTCCCTGCATTCTACAATTTAATATGCAGAAAACAATTTAATGTGTTAAAAAGATTATTTTGAATTCTGTTTATTCTTCTTTTTGTCACAGGTACACAAGGTTGATGCTAATGTATTTCCTCTGCTATAAAGCTTTCTGTCATTTGTATTTGCATCGTTGAACTTCAATGACCTTGTGACTGTTGGCTTTTCGATATGTATCTGAAATTTTGCTTTCTACTTTCTGATTTGGTACTTGATACGTATGTTATCTACTTTCGCAATTTCTAATCTGAATCATAATAACAATTATTCAAACTTCTTGTTTTCTGACGAACAAAAGTCAAAATGACCTGTTGAGCATGTCTCCTCATTGAAAAGCTGAAATCAAGTATTGGAACGGCTTTTAATTTTTAGCTGAAATCATTGCGAAACTGATATAGGTAAATTTAATTTTTATTTTTCAATTCTTAGATGGAAAAGTTGAAAATATAACTTAAACACCACAAGCAGAGTAAGGCAAATAATGAAATAAAACAGGCTTTATTGCAATTATGAAGGAAGGAATGAATTTGATTATTATATAAGGCTTGACACAAATGGTTAACAATGATGACAATTTACATATTCAACAACAGTTCTAAGATTCTAAGATTCACAAATGGTTAAGAAATTTTACCCTAATGATGTATCTTCTGACAGGATATTTTGATCTAATGGCTGCTTGAGATTAATTTTGTTTTCTCTGTCGTGTTATCGTTTCTTTCTCCATGACAAATGGTTTCTCTGTCGTGTTACATCATCATCCTCATTTTCATTGTCTACATGGATATTGCTTGTTGTTATTACCATTTCATCTTCCATGACATTCACGAAAGGCCCTTGATCAATCCAAGATTCTGACAACTAATAGACCATGTCAACTAATAGAAATATAAGTATCAAGAACCAAAGAACTTTCTTTCGTTTGACAGAAATAATTTGATAACTTTCTTTTGTGTCGCACTTTCTTTCTTTGTTTCTAATCGGGCTAGCATGCAGTACATTAAAGAATATAATTACTTCATCACTCTGTCAATATTTTCAATTACCATGACTAAGTCGATAATCTGGAAAAGTGAGTACAGGGAAAAACTTGCTTATTCTAAACAATAAAGCACAGGAAGAATGGAATAGCATGGATTTTGGATTGATCAATTACTAAGACGATAATCTGTATCAATTTTTCTCCACATTAGATCTACTGTATATGCCATGTTATTTTTTAATATTTTTATGTTTTTCAGGTCATTACAACGTAGGTTCAGAATGATGAAACAGAGGAAATCAACATATATTAGGAAAAAAAAAAGAGGGTAAAAAGAAAAAATCCAGTAATGAAATGCCTAAAACTAAAAAGGTAAAAACATACAAGTGTGCATTAAATTAAAATAGAACTCATCAAAGCTCCATGATTGAATAAAAGCCACCAAAAACAAGATTTCCACTTCAAAACAGAATTCGTTTTATTTCGTTTCAGCAAAATAAAATATGCACACAATAATGAAATGCCGATGCTAGCCAAATTACGACAAGTGATGAGTTTTTAATTTCAGTATGGAACTTCAAAGCCCTATTATTATTTAATTCCAAAAGTGAGATTAATCACCTCTTAACTAATTAGATTATACTTATGCTAGATAGAAAAGGGAAATCTCTGTTTTTATTTGCGTATCCTTTTGTAACGAAGCAAAAAAGAAGTAAAAAAGTTGAATAAAAATGTAAATCAACAAGAAATTCACACCAGTACATTGAAAATCTATATGATTCTACATTGTTCATGATTACATAAAAAATTGTTCTTTGGGCTTTTAAACTGATCTTTGATTCTATGAGATCATATACTTCTAATTTATGTTATAATTACAAAAGAAATCGTTACCCAGCATAGGAAACAAGTAAAGGAAGAACAAATCCTCACCAAAAACTAATAAACGCGAACTATGCCCTCCAGCGCGCCAGCACGCAATCCCTATAAAAACCCAAGTAAAGCATACATATAATTATCATTCACCAAATCAGAAGAAGAAAAACCCATCAAACTAAATAGTGAGAACTTTGACATATATGCCAAAAGAAGTACAGTAATAAACTCATCTGCCCAACGATTCTCTTCAAGAAGGTGACCAATAACCATACAAGCAGAGGAGAGAAAAGAAGACGCAGAGGAGCAATTATAGTGCTAGTAGTAAGAAAGGAGGATGAAAGGGAGAAGGAGAATGGCACGGTAGAAGAAAGGAGCGGGGAGAAGCACTAGATAGATCTAGGGTTTCTGAGCAAACGGTGCCGTTTCGATATAAATAAAATGGCGCAGCATTAAAACTACTCCTTTCAACCGACTTTCATATAGTAGACGGAAGCATTCCGTCGCTAGACGTTACAGCAGTGAAGAACAGTACACCGTCGCTATAAAAATAAACCATGAACATATAGTGACGAAGGTAGTCCGTCGCCCAAATTTCGATTAGCGACAATTCATTAGTGTGCCGCACTCTAATCTGTCCCTAAACGTTACAAATACAGAGAACTGTGCCAATTTCAGCCAGCATAATTAGCGACAGTAGTCATCTGTTGCAAACTTTCATCTGTTAATTTGTTTGTTATTATGACTAATTGGAGTATAAGATTGGAATGTTTTGCTTTCTATTTTCTTTGATATTCTGCTCCTTTTAAATTGTTTTGCTTTCTTCAAGCGTATGTTTGGATTTGTTGGGTACCCGTTGATATACTCTTTAAGGGACAATGGCATTCAAATAAGCTAGCTAGTACCAGTATAAGTAATGTTATATATAGTAATAGTGAATCTGAAGATAGCAGACTATTTATCAGAGAAACGATGATATCAGGTGATGTTATACTCATGGTTATAGATCAATTTTTACTTGTTAGCTACATAGACTCTCTTGTAAATTAATGTCTTCATTATATATAATTAAGCTTGCAGTTTCACTACTTATCTATTGGAAAATGGAAATTATGTTTTGTAAACTTAAAAAAAATGAAAACTCCATCCTTAATTGTAGCAGATGATCAAAATATATAGAAGTATCAGTCCATTAATTGCATTGCAATATTCTATATTTGGTTTTGTACTAACTAGTTAGAGTTGGGCTTAGAGCTGTGAGATTGCAAATCAAATTATATATGCCCATATTGGTAGAGACAGTAAGTGTTAATCATGTGATAACATCTCCTTGTTCCCTGAGTCTGATTATTATAATTAGTAGTTGTTATTATCTATTGGTTCATGTATTAATAGTATTTGGTTTTACGGTGCATTTGCCATTAAAAGATCAAGATATATGTATTGGTGTTGTGGTAAAGAAGAAAGTCTCTGTTTTCATTTGTCTAGTAGTTCCATTTTTCGTAGTTGTATTTGGGACTTGAACTTTGAACAATTGTAATTTGATCTTATAGTATACTTTTTATTTGTGTATGGTTTTTTTTTTTGAATTTTTAAACAAAATTTTCATTTTTCTTGCTTTATGTGTTAATTTACTTTATATATTTGTATTCATTTGCTTTTTTATTTCTAAATTTGTTTAAATGAAATCAGACGAGCTTCTTATCGAATAGATCGTTTATATGATTATCAAGCTTCTTATTGAATAGCTCGTTAAGCATGCATTTTACGAATTGAGCTCGAGTTGTTTACGAATATGTTAAATTTTAGTTTATTTTAGATTTTTATGATAATTTAAAAAATTTATTACTCTTATAATATTAACATTTATATAATTTAATGTATAAACAAATATTAAATGAAAAATAAATATATATTAAATTAAAATAAAATAAACCAAATAAATTATATAAATTAAATTAGTAACATAGTACATTTAACGACCATAAATATTGTCGCTAAATATTGGAGTGCAACAGTAATATTTGAGTTTTTATCGACGATACTGTTGTGATCGCTAATGTGCACCAATTTGGTCTCTTTTAAGTCTAATTAGAGACCATGTGAGACTATTTAGCGACCATAAGATATGGTGGCTAATAGCGTCCAAATAATTGCGGTCGCTAATAGCATCCTCGTAGTTGTGGTAGCTATTAGTGACCTCGGTGTGTGGTCACTAGTTGCATCCACAGTAGAAATGTGGTGGCTGTAAAAATCTGCGACCAGTATTTGTGCTACCAAAAATAGTAGTCACTAAAGCCTTTAGAAATACACAGCTACCACTATTTTTGGTAGCTATTTTTAATATTTTTTGTAGTAATTCGACATTGGATGCTCAACCTTTTCTCATCTGCTCGGATTTCCATCATGATTAATGTTGAGCTCCACGGTTACTTCTCTCATTCAAGGGGAGTTCGACAAGAAGATCCTTTATCTTCTTTGCTCTTTTGTTTGGCTGTAGAATTTCTGAGCCGATATCTGACTTTAAAAGTTGACATGGAAGAGTTTATTCCAATGTCACATACCTAAAAAACAGCATTCCCATCTCACTTCCTTCATGCCGATGATGTCCTGCTCTTTGGAAAAGCTTCTACCAGGAACATATGGGCTATCAATAATGTTGTCAAGCAATATGGGGAGATTTCTAGTCAGATTGTCAACTTGTCGGAATCTGAAATTTACATTGGCAATTCGGTCACTGCACGTAGAGCTTCAATTTTAATAGATTTAGCAGGTATGAAAAGAGGACACATTCCTTTCGTTTATCTTGGTGTTCCATTGTTCGCAGGTGCACCAAAAAAGAAATTCCTTAAAGTTATTGCCGATACAATCTCTAATACATTTTCAAAGTGGAAAGGAACGACTCTCTCGATGGCAGGTAGACTCACTTTCATAAAAACAATGATTACTAGCTCTCTCCTTCATTCTTTGGCCATCTACAAATGACCTAAGAGCTTGATATCTATCTTGAAGCGACACATGGGGAATTTTTTGTAAGGATGGTCTATTGATATCAGCTCAGAAAATTGTGAAGGTTCCATGGGATTCTTGCTATCTTCCAGTGAAAGAAGGCGGTCTAGGGATTAAGAGGTTGGGTGTTGTAAATGACGACATGCTCAGCAAAATGGCTTGGCATGTGCTTACCTATCGAGGCTTTCCATAGGACTTGTTGAGATGCAGGTTTCTTCAGCCCTAGGTTTTGCAAAAACCAACTATTTTTCATCTTCGGTTTGGTCGTCTGTAAAGTCAATTTGTTGTGATCAGAGATTCTTTGGTTTATTGGGGAAAATAGCCAACTTAATTTTTGGACTGATGAGTGGATCTTCCCCACTGTGGCTCAACAATTAAATGTTGGGATCTTCAGCACATTGCTGATTTGAATGTTAAAAGCAACATAGACAATGAATCAGCGATTTTAGAGGAACGCGATTTTTGTGTTTGGACTATGGTTGTGGATGGCATTCATTCAGTTAAAAGGATGTATAATAATCTCAGAAATTGTTGAAACCCAATCCCTTAGCATTCATTTGTGTGGAAAGAGTTTCTCCCGCCATCCAATTCAATGGTTTGTTGGAGAGCAATTCTTGGGTATTTGCCCACTGAAGAAAAGCTGTCATGAAGTCTTTATTTTAGTCTCACTTGCTCTCTATGTCATGCAGCTATGGAAAAAATTACTCATCTGTTTCTTCGATGTTCGTTTGCCACTGCAATTTGGAATGCTATTTCTAATCTTTTCGGCAGACAGATTGATGTATCTCCGATTCTCTATATGATTTAATTTTAAATGCCATGCAACATAATTTCAGTTCGCAAGTAGCAGTTCTTTGGTGCTCAGCAACTGTGCATGGCATTTGGACGATTTGGAAAACTTGTAATGCCATTATCTTCAACGAGGAGCAGCCTAATATACACGTTGCTCTTCGACTTATTTGGCGGTCCATGAAGGAGGCCGATTCTTTCAGGATTGGTTCCATGTTCTATTATATTTCCAAGCAGCAGCTGCTTCGCTTGATGGGCATCAAAGGCATTCTTGGCAAAGCTCCGGTCATTGTTGCGGTAACACAGCTGCCTCCACCATGCAAGTGGTTGAAAGTTAATACAAATGGGTCAGATTTAGGAGCCCCTGGCCGTGCAGGTGCCGGTGGATTTTTAGAAGAGCTCGTGGTTTTTCGTGAGGGGCATTCTCTTTTGGTATTGGTTCGAGTTTTGCTTATATTGCAGAGCACCATGCAGCAATGAAGGCAGTTGAAATCGCCTGGCAGAGGGGTTCGCATCAGCTATGGCAAGAGTGATAGTCTTCCTATGTTGTCCATCTATTCCGTTCAAGGACCAAGATCGTGTTATGGGAGGTCAAGCAAAAATGGCTGCATTGTTTACAACTCCTATCAAGGATGTAGGTTCGGATTTCGCATATTTATAGGGAAGGGAATATGTAGCAGATTTGCTAGCTAAGAATGGTGTTTCAACTGTTTCTTTTTGAATGGTGGGATTCAGCTCCTAGTTTTTGCTCTAATGCTATTTGTAATGATTTTTCCGGTGCAGCTAATTTTCATTTTAGTTAGCATCGGCTTGACTCCTTTTGTACCCTTTCTTTTTATTTAATGGATTTGGACTTAAGAAAAATAATGTGACCGCTAAGTCGTGTATCAAACTAATTGAGATGATTTTTGATCCCCAACTTTTACTAAAAAACCAAAAATTTAATTATTATTATTATTATCAAACAATGAGTATTAATTTTCTACCAGCTATTAGTTACATCTAGTAGTTAATCAATTATTGAGTCTATGTGAAAAGAAAAAGTAGAAAAAAAAAAAAAGAAAATTAATAAAATGACAAATCAGAAGAGCAATGTCTTCATAATGCATTTGCCTTTTGCCATATTAATTTGCCTACTTCAAGCTTTCATTAAGTGTGAAAAGGAAAAAGAAAAGCAATTAAAAGTCTTGTCAAAATAGAAATGACAAAAAAGAAAAGCAACGGTTTCATAATGCATTTGCCTTTTGCCCTACGTCCAGCTTTCTTGCTCCATTAATTTTCACTTTGCTTTTTGGTTAGACGATAGATATCACAGTCGGTCAATTATGATCGCACACACTAAAACTAATTATACTTATTCTGTATAAAATTTCAATGTTAGCAAATTAAGTATTTATTTATGAATTTTAAAATAATTATATGCTTAAAATTTAAATTTGAAATTTCTAATTAAATTTGAAGAGATCCACATCACCTCATTCACACATTTATATATAATTTTCACTTTGCTTTAATTCAATCAACGAACAGAAATTTTCTTCCTCGAATACTTTCTACATTTTACGCTGTACGGTTTTCAACCGTTCATAGTTTTAGAATCTTGCATTGGCATGTACTTTGATCTTCATTTATTTTTAGTTTTCTAAGATAAATTTTTCCTTTTTTTAAGGGAGGTCTCAAACCGAGACTTTTTGAAAGAGACAAAGCATCTTATGCGACACATGCCCTGGACAAGACATTTTTTGTTTTTATGAAACCAAACCTATTTATATAAATACTATGTTTTAATCAAAAGAGAAGAAAACATATTAAGAACCTATCCTCTTCCTATTACACTAAAATTGAAGAGCTATTGGAGAAAGAATGAAAGATTTCATGTCATAAAGGAAGCCCGGATTATCCGATTTAATCCAAAGCTAAAGCCGGAAGACAATAGCATGAATGGTTGAATGAAAATCAGGCCTTTGATCCTCAAAAATAAGCTTGTTTCGACAGACCCACAGCGACCAGGAAACAGAATAAAAGAGAGCACGCTAAATTTTCCTTCCATAAACAAAGTTGTCCCAAAGATGATAAAAATAGACCAAATCAATAGGAACAACCAGCTGCACGCAACACCATCCTATGAAATACAGAAAAAGCACCAGACCCGCCAGGAGAAGTGACAATGGAACAAAATATGGCGAGTTGTTTCACCAAACAAACCACAAAAAGGACAGACATTTGCAAAAATAGGACAGATACCTCGACTAAACAGGAAATCCATTTTTGCAAGCGCATCATTAAAATCAAACCATCCAAATAATTCAACCTTAGAAGGACAGATATTGAGCCATTCGTTGGGATTGACAGTAACTGTTGGAAACTTAGTTTGCATAAAGGATTGGCAAAAAGAATGAACTGTGTACCGGCCATCTATAGTATTGCATAGCGGGGACAGTATGCATGTGCCCCAATATATTTTATTTTTTTATTTATATTTCTATATAATATTTCTTTATATTTTTCACATAAATAATTTCTAAAAAATAATAAAATAAAAATATAATGCTTATTTAAAAATAAAATCAATTTTTTATTTAAAAAATTACGTAGTTAATTCATTAATTAAGATAAATAAAATAAAATAAAAATTTATAATATTGAAAAATAAAAATTTTTTAAATGAAATCTGTCCCAAACTTGCCCTATGCCACTCCTGGAGGAAACTTATTGGAGCCAAAACCCACAAGATGCATAAGAGGAAGACTATTGACTCAACTTTGCAAAGGTAATTGGAACCAAAAGCCAATAGAACTCTAGAAGATTATTGACAACATTTGATTAAAACTAATTGGTGTAATAAGAACGTTGAGTTATAACATATCTAAGGGGTCGTTAACTTTTCTATATATAATCACAATACTTAAAGTATCACTAAAAATAAAAGGAGAAAATGAAAGTAAAAAAAAAAAAGATAAAAGTGAAAAGTGAATTGGATAAAAATAAAAAGAAAAATAACCACAGTTATTTTTGAAAGAAAAAGTTAAAAGTTGGCTAATATTTTAAGTTCTTCATTATGATTCTGTAAAGAACCAGTAAAGAATTTGACTGTCCCACCACAGCACCACTTATCCATGGGGTATAGCCCAAGTGTGAGAGTATACTTCCCTTTTACTTTAGATACCAAATATCAATGATTGGTCATAATATTCAATTTTCTGCCATTATCCTCCACAGGTTAAACTTCAAAGACATTGAGTCAGCTACGCCATGGCCTCGAAGTACAACGACTAGTCATGAAAAAGTTGGGCCAATTGGGATCTGTAGGCAGCCTTAAGGTAAGCCTCTGTGAAGGAAACAATCAACTTTTGAAAAGGCCAACCCCATTAATTACCGCAAATTATATTGTGAACCTAGTCCATAGAGTATTATGGACATTAAATGTGTGAGAATAGTAATAAAATATGGTGTCAACTTTATAAATAAAACAAACTTATACATGTTCATTTGTTAATATAAGTTTATTAGTTTATTAGTAAAAGGTTCATTATTTCATTGATAAATATTCATTTTATTTTAAAACAATATTAACAATTATTTTGTAATTATTTGAATTTTCAAATGCTATTTGTCTCGATCTGTTGTTTTTCAGGTGCATTTTGTCTCGATTTTTTGTTACGTTTTGAGTTTTTTTTAAGAGAATTCAATGGATTCATACCTACAAATCAAAACACAAAAAAATATTCATTCAATTAGATACACAGAAATCAAATAAACTTATATTAATATAAGAAACGAACATTTATTAACAAACTAATGAACTTTTACTTTATTCGTAATAAATATTTTTCAATGAACTAATAAACTCTACTTCATAATGAATCTTTAATTTTATAAATAATGAATATTTTTCAATAAACTAATGAACATTTAGTTCATTTGTGTAGTGAACCTTTTCAATTTATTCGTAATGAATTTTCTCATTAAATTAATAAACTTTACTTTATTTGTAATTAACTTTTTTAATGAACTAATGAACATCTTTCAATAAACTAATGAATATTTAATTCATTTATAATGAACATTTTCAGTTTATTCGTAATAAATATTTTCAATAAATTAACTAATATTTACTTTATCAGTAATGAACCTTTTTTAATGAATTACTAAACATTTTTCAATAAACTAATAAATTTTTATTTAATGATAAATGATGAATATTTATAAAAATATCACCATATATTTGATAATTATATAAATTTGATTTATTTATAAAATTGGCAATGTCTCTTACACGTGTGATAGGCCTTGGTGCATAATGTTATATGAACCGGAATCCAATATATAACAATTGATTAATTACCACTCATAAGTATGGTCAAAATCACTCCAAGAAGCCCACCAAAGGCCCCGCAATAAGGGCGCCATAACCATCCCATTTTCTTTTTCCAAGTCAAGATTCAATATACGTATAAAACATTTAGCCCTAAAGAGGATGAATTCAAGAAGAAAGGCAGAAAAAGAAGTAAGCTATTGGATAATTAGAATGGGACTTGTCACATATGGGTCTTTGACAAGATGCATCCTACATTTTTTTTTTTACAAAAAGAGAAAAAAATGTTGTATTCATAAATTTGAAATTGTGAAAAGGAAAATTATGATGATGGATATGGGCCTTTGACAAGATGCATCCTACTTTTTTTTTTTTTTGCAAAAAAAGAAAAAATGTTGTATCCATAAATTTGAAATTGTGAAAAGGAAAAATTATGATGATGGATAGTTCATTTGAAAGACTAACTTATCATAAGCTAAATGGGAATGGTCCCCGGCAACCAATTTTATTGATCCAGTTCTGTGGGATGTGCCTGTGGTTAACTTTTCTATCAGCGACACAGACTTTGCAAATATATCGTCAGCCAATAATGCATGTACTCTTTTTCAGCACACCTATTATAACATTAATGATTAGCGTATGCCATTATTGATTGTTCAATTGCATAAAAATCAGGTTAAAAGCACATTTTAGTCCCTTGGTTTTAATATTTTTTTAAATTTTCTCTCAATTTTTATTATATTTCTTAAATTTATAAATATTTTTTAATTAAAAGATTGATGCCAAGAATAAAAAATACACCTAGTGATCCCAACTAGATTGACACTATTGGAAATATTGTGATTCTGAGTCATTTTGAGATGATAATTCAGGTGGGTCCCACAATTCGGTTTTGGAAAAAAGATCTGGATATATATTTCTTGACATGAGGACTATGAATTAATGTATTCATATGCTCAAAATAGAAAATGTGTGAATTGAAATTGAAACTCAAAGTAATCTCCTTGGTAAGGAGATTTAAAGGTGAAAAGTGTGAGAGTTTGTCCCACATCACTTAGAATTGAAGTTGAACTTGTGTTTATATATTAAAATGCATTCTTACATGAATAAGAAAAATAGAATGGAAGGTTCTCTTTCGCGTGCTCAAGTGCAAGGGGTGCAAATCCATGGTCCGGGATGGGTCAATGCAAAACCTGCGTACACGAATGTCGGCCCAAAATCTCATGGTCCTGAACAAGCACAATTTTTACAAATTATTTTTTATTTTTGGAAAAATTTGGCGCCACGCCTATGTAGATTCTATTCCAGAATGGTCTTTTAAGCTTAATGTATTTTGGAATATCAATTTCTAATATTTCAAATATTATTTTCACCATTATTTGAGAGTTACAAAGACATTATTAGCAACCTTTAAAGGAAATTAATAACAATTAATCTCATGTCTCCTTCATTTAGTATAAATAGGTGGTTTTGGCTTGAATTTTCAAGAGTTTACTTTGCATCTTCTTGAAGAGTTCTTTCTTTCTTCTTCTTCTTTTCAAGTGATAGAGGGTGTGACAAGTTAAAAGTTCGCTGTAAGTGTTGTGTGTTCAACAACTACTTGGAATCTGTTGTATCATGGGAGACAAACGCTGGTTATCCTAGACACCAGTGTGAAAGACAAATTTGTCTTAAGGAAACTGTGTGCAATACATGCCTCATATTGGTTTTCCATTTCTATTGTTTTTTTAATATTAAATTAACATGTCTTCTTTTATTGTTATGTTTCGCCTAACAAGACACCACCTTAACATTTTTCATTATCTACTTAGCTCAAATTATTAAATAAAAAAAACGAATTAGAGTTACAAATACAAACTAGGCAGCTAACAAAATCTAAAATTTTCTCTGCTAAGATCATGATAAAGCACATTAGTGCAAAAACTAGGGGCACTATTCCACCAGCGATCTGCCGTTGAAGATGTGGCATATTTATTTCGAATTTTTTTTATACACAATCAATTGTAAAATTTTTAAATTTAATAAAATTTTATCAAACTCTGTTAATGATAATAATAACTAATTATTTGTGCTTTTGGTGGATTAATTGAAATGATAATAGTTATTAAGGACAACTTCAAACAAATACACAATGTTTCACTGCTTTTTTTAAATGGATATTTCTCATATTTTTTTAATTAATTGGACATATTCCGTTTTAATTTTTTTAATTAGATACTTTCATCCATTTTTTCTTCCAAATTGTTAATAATTAAAAAATATTTGGAATCGGATTTTCTCAAGTAAAACCGTCATAGAAATTTCAGTTGTTTAAAAATTTTAAAAAATTTGCTTAGTAACTCTTCTAATGCATATGATCATTTGCTTATTGTAGCACTAATATTTTGCTTAATTTGAGCTAAAGAACAAAATTTATTAATCTTTTAAATTATTAAAATTTTTACTAACGTATTTTCTTGAAAAATTTCGATGAGAACTTTTTTAAATTATTCACTGTTAGAATTTAATTGAAAAAATAGACAAATGAAAAAAAAATTCTATCTAAAAAATAATGAAATGTGTAATGGAAGTTATCCCAATTTTTAATTAATAAATTAATTTTCATTGAATTAATGTTTTTTCTCCTAATCAACAAAATTGAATTATTCTCAGCGTATAATTTTCTTATTCACATAATAGTTTTTTAATTCTATCAATCTTGGAACCCAATTATGTTTAGCAAAATGATAGACCCAACATATAGAACATACCAAAAGTTGACGGACAAATCTGAAAAGAAAATAAATTATAAGGACTAAAATATAAGAATGCATATGTTGTTAAGCAAGTCTATACTCCCCCACAAAAAAATTTCTATGTATTGGTAATTTTCTAGGAAATATTTTTTTAATAAATGGTTGAGCCCAGCAATCAGAAACTCACCTAATAATCTGAACTAGATTAGTACCACTGTAGCGTTCACATTACGCGACTAGCTCAAATATTATTAAAATAAAAATAGAATTAAAAGTCTGCACAGCATTCCATCAAATTACATAAAACGGTAGCTCTAGCGGCCATTGAAATCATAATAAAATAAATCCAGGCAAAATCTGGACATGTACTCTACCAATTATCAGCATTAATAGATGCCCCATGCTTTGCCAGCTTATCCACAATCGAGTTTCCTTCTTTGAAAATATGAGCCACCATGACCTGCATTTTATCAACCAAGTTCAAGCAATTTGTCCAAAGAGGAAAAAGCTACCATGGAACTCGCCTATTTTTTGTTTTAAATAGTAGCACCACATAGCTGGAATCACACTGTAGCCATAGCCTGTGCCAAGCCTTTTCAATCGCGAAGATCATCAAGCCGATTTGCAAACGCAGCAATAACAAACCCCCTTCTATTCCGATATAGACCTCCTGTAACTGTCACTGCCGGAGCACCTAGCGCACTCTCGTCTGTGTTTACTTTGATCCATTGTGCAGAAGGAGGCTGCCATTTTATACTGATGATTTGAGAAGCAGCTGATGGCTTGCCAATTACATTAAGGAGTTGTAAAATTTGCCTCTCTTGCAAGGAATTGAACATATTCCCATTTTAGAAGGAATCACAGTCCTTAACCAGCATCCAAAGTTTCCGTAGTGTGATGCACATGTTCCCATCTTCCTCCTCAAAGAAAGCCCGGTTTCTAGTTCTCCAAATTAACCAAGGAAATCCAAAAAGCTTTCAATTGAGAGCTAAATCTAACCTTTATAGCACTATTTAAAAGCTCCAAGAACGTGCCTTCTGAATTGAGCTTGCATTGGAAAAAATTGGAGACGGGATTCCATACTTCCTTCGTGAAATGACATCCAACGAAGAGATGATCAAAAGATTCAGCGTGATTCCGACATAATGAACAACGAGAGGCCATAGTTATCCCTCTTTTCATCATTTTATCCTGCGTCAGCAAATAACCGAGGAGTGATCTCCAAAATACCATAGAAATGTTTCCAGCAAAATTGTGTCAACGGAAATTAATCGGAGGCAAAAGTCAATGAAATTCATGAAAGACTCTTACTCATTTTTCATATATCTAACCAAAAATCAATAATTTCATCCAAGCAATCACTTAATCTTGACTTGAAGTGAACTCTTAATTAAAATCAGGAGAAAATAGAAAAGAATTGGGTGCTGCTTAAATTAATATTAGAAGCAAGAATACTTATGTACATATAGAAAATACACATTTATCTAATCTTCGTTGAATTCATAAATATTTTTTAATTTAATTTATAAAAATTATTTTTTTTTCTTCAGAACAAAATTAATTAAAATATATTTTTAAAATTTATCAGGGCATATAAATATAATCCTTAGTTAAATGCTCAATAACTTAAAAATCATTTCGCAATTACAGTTTATAACTTTATAGTATAGCAATAGCGTTAAATGAAAAAAAAAACTGATAATATTAAGTTGAATAGCTGCTGGAAAAAGAAAATTCACAATACTTAAATTATCACTAAAAATAGAAGAAAAAAATGAAAGGTTAAAAAGGAAAAAAGAAAACAAAGCATACTTATTTTTTTATTTTATTTATTAACCAAATTAATGATAAATTATTAATTAAAAAACCTACAGAATCTTTGGAAAAAGTACCTTTGGGAAAAATTTTTTAGAAAAGTTAGTCATAAAAAATTATTAAAAATAGTCATTTAAATAAAAAAAATTATAAAACATGTTTTTTTTTTACACCGAACAACAATCTCCAAATACCTCCAATATTTTGTATTATGGTAATGTTTTTAATCATCAAAGCAGGCAATGTTTGGATATGAAATTACAGCATTAAGACACGAAAATTTGAAAATTTTTATGTAAAAAAAATTAAAAAAAAAAAAACTAAAACTAAAATTCCGTCTATAAATTGAAATCCCTTCAATGAAAAGCAGAACAAAGCCTTCTAACTTGCCTTACACGGCCTACAACTGCATGCGTGCAGATATGGTGCTTTACAGTGAGTTGCCATTATTCTGCTATGTTGCCATTATTCATCTCTTTCTCCTATGCTTTTCAGTCTCTGCCAAATCTTTCATAACCAGTAACATTACAGACAGACAAGCTTTACTGGCATTCAAGTCCCAAATTAATGACCCTTTTGGAGTTTTGAGCTCATGGAATAGTTCTCTTCATTTCTGCCAGTGGTATGGCGTCACCT
>CATIWF010008952.1:0-117565 GCA_949630135.1 Balakata baccata | reverse complement strand
TTAATGATGAAAATGAATAAATAAATAAATATGAAAAAGAAAAGTGACCTGAAATCTCATAAGAAGATCAGAACTTTGTTTAATATGAAATCTGTTGGCTGTAAACTGATTTCGAAAACGATGAATTAGAGCTTTGTCTTCATCACTTCCAGCATTTGGATCAAACTCCCAATATTGTCTTCCAACATTATTATTAACACTTTCCTCTTTCCCTTGTGATACCTTCAGCTTCCACATTTTCTACTTTCAATCTCTCTCTGCAAAATTCAATAAAACAACAATTAATTCTAACAATCAAATATATATATATTAAAAAAAACAAAAAAGTATAAAAGTGGGTTCACCTAATGTTGCTTAGAAATGACAATGAAATTAATTTTTGTAGCAGGAGAAAAGCTTAAGCATGATATACATATAGATATGATTCTTTCCTGCAGTAACTGAAAGAAAAAGGGAGGCAGAGTAGTGTGTTTGTGTAACTGCTATCCCTTCCTCCTATATATAGAGTGGAAATTTTTTAATTTTAATTCCTAGATTATATATATATATATATATATATATATATATATATGTATGTATTATTAAGTACGTTGCATATTAATGAATGAGATCAATAAAATATTAATTATGGTTGAGTATTTGATAGGTAGTACACATATATGTAAGCTAATTTAATTGAATTGTTATGTTGCCTTCTGCAAATTAATATTCTCTTTGAATTGTTGAAAATTTTGATTCATTTTATATTAATATTCTCTTTCGAATTAAAATAAAATACAAATAGTGCTTTCAATTATATTATATATGTAAATAATGAAAATTATTGTGAATATGATAGGGTGAGAATATTGGAAGATAACTTCGTTTGAAGATGCTTATGAAATTAATCCAAAAATTGTGTTTGAGTCATATTTTTTGTAAGATAATGAAAATTACATTTTGTCGTTTCCCAAAAATTATAATATCCAAACATTTTATTATTATGTTTTCAGTTGTCTCAACTTGTGATGCACTACATTATTCATTGCCATCTTAATCATTATTTCACTACTTCAATATTATTATTATTATTATTATTATTATTATTATTATTATTATTATTATTATTATTAACTCAAATAATCACTAAGGGGATAAATTTGTGGAAAATTAAAAATTTGGCAATCAAGAAAATTAAGGAGAGTAGGAGAAGATGTGAGACATGAATTTTATAAAGGTTTAGGTGTTAACTAACCATACTCATCTCTCTAATCGCAATTAGGTATTCACGAATCTAACTTATTAGATTACACTTGAGAGTTTTGTTAGCTAGCTCACAATAATATGTTTTCTCAAAAGACTTACACTTAACACAAATTTGCCTTGTATTTTAATGGTCAACATAACAACCAATTTCTTATATTTCAACTCACACACAACACAAATACAAGATTAATCCAGGTGTTTAAAACTAATACATGAACCCTTATAAGAATTAAATGATTGAAAGATTAAGAAAATAAATTATAAAAGTTTTGGTACTTAGAAAGTAATTGGTTATCATAAATGATCTTTTGACAGTGTATTTATATTGATTATCCACTAATTAGCTATTACAAATTTATGTCATAGCTCTCTCTAACGTCGTCTTACAACAACATTAAATGTTGCTTGCAGAGATAGTTTCTCAATCGTGACCTTTTTCGGTCAGAAAAAACCACCACATGGCATCTTCTGATTGGGTCTTAACTCTAATAGCTAGTTCCTATAAAAATTTCCCGGCCGGGACTCCTTTTTCTCGGTCGGGACTTCTTCGTGGAACCTTTGCCTTAAAGCTTTGGAGTGCTAACTTCGAATGCCTCCTCGTCGGGAACCATTTTCCGATTGTGAAGTTGGTCAGTCAAACTTAGCCATTTTGACTTTCTCACATGACATGGCATGATTTGGTGGAGGTGCCTTCCAATGGTCATATCTTTTATGAATTTCCTGATCATGACAGCTTATTCCTAAATGGGACAAAAAGTTTTCCGATCTGGCAACACTCTTTTCCAGTCTATATTCACTACTGGATCTCAAGTGAACCAAATGTGTTGTATTCTCGGTCTGTAACCGCTTCCTGGGTGGGACTTCCCTGTCTCGAGCAGGACTTTCATGCCTTCAGGATATTTTTTATTTGTTCACAAGGCAAATCAAAATAAAATGACTTGAAACTTTAAACATTATCAAAACAATACTAAGTAAAGGTATTATTAACATTTTAATTTGATTATTAAGATCAAAATAGATATCAATCACCCTAAGGACAACAATCTCCCCCTTTTTAATAGTCAAACTAAGCAAAAATAAAAAATTGATAGTGCAAAAATAAAATTCAAGTATAGGAAAATATATATAGAAAGTTTCATAGAAGTTTAAGTGTGTTTGCATGTCAAACAACTAAGTCAAATAAGATTGTTAAAAGTTAACAATTTTAACTTAGTCACCCATCCAGAATCAAGTCAATTTTTGCTTAAGTTTTTTCCATATTTCTCCCATTTTGGGAAGATCAAAAAGAATATAAGGCATATCAATTACTAAAGAGAAAATAAGAGAGATAAATGAAAAAAAAAACGAGCTACTTTTATTGAAATTAAAGATGTGATACATAAAGATTAAAAATGTGTGATCAAAGATGCATAAGCCACACTCTAAAACACTAAGCCTAAAGAGAAGACAAAGTAAAGTCTAGGGTCAAAGATTTTAGGCATACACTTCTTCATCATCAACTTCCTCTTCTTTATCACCCTCTTCTTTTTCATTGTCTTACTCCCCTTCAAATGGTGTCTCTTCTTCAAAATTGTGTGGACACATATATAGGCCCATTTGGCTTTGGATATCTTGGATTTCCAAGTGAAGATGCATCATCATGTCCTTCGCCACATTCAAGGATCTCATTTACAACTCATATAAATCTTGCATTGAGATAGGTTGAGGGCCAGATTTTTGAAACCTTCATTGAACTTGTTTTCCTTGAAAACTTGAAGTTTCTCCTCTAATAAACAAGCAAACCTTTTTTTTTTTTTGTCATTTCTTAGGTTGCTTGTCATGCTTCATGCTCTCCAAAGGCATAAATGAATTAATCTACACCCTTGTAGGGTCTTGTGATTGCATTGCAATTTAGGATATATTGGATGTCTAAGGGATTCTCAAATTGGGAGCGAGTAATGGTGAGAAGGTGAGTGCTCCTCAGTCATGAGGCTAAAGTGTTTAACAAGGAAGGTGATTTGGGCGTGGAGAGAGATGGTTCCTTTAGTGGTTTTGGCCATGAATTGAAACTTATTAGTGAGTAAGGGGCTATTTCAGTAGGTTTATGGTGTACCATGGCACAGAGGTAAAAGAGGTCTTCTAGATAAACTTTCTCATTACTTTCACTTCTAACATTGATAGTGAAAATGATGATTCGATAAAGAATAAAGTGAAGAATGGGGGCATTTATAGACTAAGAAGAGGGATTATGGTCGTTTGGGCAATGAGGATTTATAACTGATTTGAAACATTGGGAATTAGTTAACAATAGTTTTTAAAAAGTTGTCATCGAGGCAGTGCCGAGCAAGAACTGTATAAAGGTCATGAAATTCAAAAATCTACACTAGTTCCCAAGCAGGATCAAGGGCTTTTCGAGCACAAAACATTGAAGGGATGCAACAGCTAGAAGAAATTCAAACTTCATGACCGAAACATGTGTTTCCCGATCGTGAAAATGGAAAAGACGCAACAGTTAAGAGAAAGTTCAAAAGTCGCGAGTAGGGCAGAGTATTCCCGAGCGTGATATCTATCCTAAGCGAGAAGTGTGATTTTTGAGCGGGAACTACATGCAAAAAGGAATATAAAAGGACAAACGAGAAATTAGACTTGAGCATCCTATTATGTCATATAAAAAATGATCAATATGAATGTTTTTTTGACCATTTGAACCTTAAAGCTCATCAAATTAGACTTCAAGAACATAAATGTTCAAAATTTTCAAACAATCACATATAAAAGCAAGTAAATTCATAGCATTCATATCAATCAACTAAGGGCATATGATTCACATCATAATGCACAAATATATGAAGTGATATAAATGTATGACTTAAAAAAGTTTTAAATCAAGGAAAAAGTACAAAAAAGTGGGATATGGTTTCACACATTTGCAACTTAAGGTACGTGGTTTTATTTTTTACAAAAAGGGGCTCGTATGTTCTGTTAGCAATAAGGGGTATTTCGTATTAATGTCGTTAAATCAATCTTATATGGCCAATAACGTGTCTAATTAGTCATTTCCTCTATCTTACATGGTCAGTGACGTGTCTGATCATTCATTTCTCTCTTTAATCATGTTTTTTTTTCTATTCTTTCCCCTTCATGAACCTTAGATCATAAAAACTTCAATTACAAAATTTGGGTTACTGTCAAATTTGATTTCATTTTCTAGAGGTTATTGTCAAAATTGATTTCATTTCCTAGAGGTTTGAGATGCAGTTTACAAAACCAAAAGAAAAACAATCAAATTCGTTAATATCCATTCTCAGAAAACCCATTCATATCCATTCATATCCAACAACCCCAGTCTTCAATTCTTCTTTCAATTCATGTCTAGAAATCAAATTTACCAAACTCATATTCAGATTCAAGTAGAAGTAGAAGCATAAAAAATCAAAAGACCTATAAATTAAATTCAAATTCACGGAACTCAGATATTCTCTGTACAAGTAGAAGCTCATATTCTCTGTACTCAAATTCTAAAAAAAAAAACTCATATTCACGAAATCAATAGACCTATCAATTAAAGAAAAAAAAAACAACACATATTCAAACAAAATCAAAAGACTCGTAAACTAAAAGAAAAAAAAACAAAAGACCTAAGTGAAAGATGATCGCTTGAAAACAAGGACAGTGATGGAAAGACGATCAATTGAAGACGAAGACAATGATGGAAAAACAATTGGCCGAAGTGCTTGAGCTCTCAGTTTGCAATTTCTGGGTTTGCAATTGGTTGGAGTTTACTATTTCTGGGTTTGCAATTATTTTGGTTCAAGACATATAAATTAAAAGAAAAGAAAAACTCATCGTCCTCTCTCTATCTCCTTCAAGAAAATCAAGAATCTAACTTGTTAATTGTCTTGAAATCGCGGAGGAGGTGGCTCTAGAGCCATTTGGGTCTTGTCAGAGATGCAAAAGCAAAGCAACTCAATTAAAAGCTTTGGGTGGTGTTTTCCTAAGGCATAGCAGAAGGTCAAGAAGAAGATGAGAGATGGATAGTAGATAAGAGAACGATATGATGGAAGAGATTGGAAAAGAAGGAGAAGAAGGCATAGGCGGCATGGGATTAGGGTTAAAAAAAAAAAGGAAAATTAATTATAAAAGACACATAGGATGCCACATAGAACTGATTAATAGTGTTAGTGTGAAATATCCCTTCTTACTAACAAAACATACCACAAGCCCTTTTTTGTCAAAAAAAAAAATCACGTAACTTTAGTTGCAAATACGCAAAACCACAAACCACTTTTTTGTACTTTTTTCTTAAATTAATATGCTCCCATCAAACATATCAAACTCCCTTTTTATAAAACAAAACATTTCATCATTAAGAGACTTGGTAAAAATATCCGATAATTGGTTATTGGTGTCATTGAATTCTAACACAATATCATTATTTTAGACATGATCTCTTAAAAAATAATGTCTTATGCCAATATGCTTGCTTCTAGAATATTGAATGAAATTTTTTGAAAAATTTATTGCACTAGTGTTGTCACATTTGATGGGAATTTGATCAATCGCATGACCATAGTCCTTGAGTTGTTATCTCATCCAAAAAACTTTGGTGCAATAACAATCCACCGCCACACATTCCGCTTTGGCGGTGGATAAGGCAATTGAAACTTGTTTCTTGCTAAAGCAAGAAACCAAATATTCACCAATAAAGTGACAAGTTCCGAATGTGTTTTCTCTATTCAATAGACTACCAGCATAATCGGCATTCAAAAAACCAATGATATGAAAAGATAAATTTCTAAAATACTATAAACCTAAATGCATGGTGTCATGAAGATACTTTAAAATCCTTTTCACCGTATGCAAATGTGATCTCTTAAGGCATGATTGAAATCTAGCACACAAGCATATACTATACCTAATATTGGGTCTAGAGGTGGTTAAATAAAGAAAAGAACTTATCATACCTCCATAAAGCTTTTCATTAATAACATTACCCTTCTCATCCTTGTCCAATTTTGTTGATGTACTCATTGGGGTCTTAGCATTCTTGCATTAGTCAATTCCAAACTTCTTGATTAACTCTTTGGTGTACTTAGATTGGTTGATGAAGATGCCTTCCTTGCTTTGCTTGATTTGAAGACCAAGGAAAAATTTGAGCTCTCTCATCATGCTTATCTCAAATTCTCTAGTCATACATTTAATAAATTCTTGGCAAAGATTCTCATTAGTAAACCTAAAGATAATGGCATCAACATAAATTTGAACAATGAAAGTGTCATACTGGTGCTTTTTAATGAAAGAGTTTTATCAACATGTCATTTGGAAAACCCATTGTCTAGAAGAAATGCACTAAGTCTTTCATACCAGCTCTACATGCTTGCTTCAATCCGTACAAGGCCTTAGTAAGCTTATAGACATGGTTTTGGAATGCATGATATTCAAAACTGAAAGGTTGTTCAACATAAACTTCCTCTAATATAAAACCATTAAAAAATGCACTTTTAACATCCATTTGAAAAAGTTTAAAATTCATGTGGCATGCATCTGCTAATAAAATACAAATTACTTCTAATCTTGCCACGGGAGCAAAGGTTTCATCATAATCAATGTCTTCTTCTTAATTATACCCTTTTTAACCAATCTAGCTTCATTTCTAGTAATGTTACCTTCCTTATCTAACTTGTTCCTATAAACCCATTTATTACCAATAATTGGGTAGTTTTTAGGTCTTGGAACTAAGTTTCAAACCTTGTTTCTCTTAAATTAGAATCGAGGTTAGGGACTGCACGTGCCAGCGCACGCGTGGCCATGCCTTGGGGTGCACGTACTAGAGGCACGCATGGGCGCATCTTGGGCAGCGCACGCTGCTGCGTCAGGCGCATGTAATGCATGCGCAAGCCACCTGCCCCTTTTCTTTTGTTTACTATTTTACCCTTATTTTTCTACGATTTTTACAGTTTTGCCCTTGAAGTTTCTGAATTTTTTAATTAAGTCTTTATATGGTTATTTTTCACTCCTTAAAGCTTTTTTTTTTTTTTTGCCCAATTTTGACTAGAATTAATTTAGATTTTCTAAATTAACTTTTTAAAGCCATATTTGAGAAAAAATTGTGATATTTTAAGAGATATATTGTTTTTTATCTCATAATATTTGATTTATGCATGGGCATAAAATTGTTACATCTAGAAATTAATTTTTCTCAATTAAAAATTGACGATGTAATTAATTTAAATTATTGTAAACATAATATTTGAGAACATTTAGTCCCTCATCCATAAGAAATGAAAATTGTGTTATTAAGTTATTTTCAAGGCAATAAATAAGATGCATCCCGATATAAGAATTTTTCTTAAAATCAGTTAAAATGTTGTCGTCAAAGCGGCCTTTTAAGCTGAAATTTTAAGAAATATTCAGTGTTCTACGTTTTAGAGATATCTCGGATTTAATTTATAATCATTCGGCTCAAAGGTATTTATTATAAATTAAATTTGGAGATCGAAAATATAAGACATATGATCATGAATGAGCTAGTACGAGTGATATATATCCAAAGGTAATAAATTTCCATATTATACTTATATTAAGAATTTACTATTGCATGTTATATATTCTACCCAAAGGTGTTTATGATGCACTGAAATTCTTGGATTAATACTCTTTTATGGCTTTAAGTATTATTATTTTCTTGTACTATAAAGTATTACATTGTTGATTTTTTCGGTCACTTTCTTAGTTAACAATAATACAATGACTATTGAAATACTGACTAACTCTAATTATAAGATGTGGAATTGTCCATGGAGTTCGCAAATATTGATATTGTTATGACAAATCCCAAGCTAGCTGACCTAACTGCTGAGAGTTCGACTATGGAAAAAGAGTTGCATTCGGATTCAAAACTCTTATAGATAATTCATACAGATATATGCGGACCTTATTCACCCACAATATGCAATAATAAGTATTTCATAACATTCATTGATAATTTTTCCCAATATGGATATCTGTACTTGATTAAAGAAAAGTTTGAATCTCTTGACAAATTCAAGATTTTTGAGATTGAAGTTGAGAAACAGGTGGAAAAAGTTATGAAGATTGTTACATTTGATCGACGTAGAGAGTATTATAGCAAATATGGTGTAACGGGACAGGTAAAAGGTTCTTTTGGCAAATATTTGGACGACTAGAATAATAGCTCAGTTTACTATGCCAAATAGTCCTGAACAAAATGGTGTGGCCGAAAGGCGAAATCGCACCTTAAATGAAATGAAAAGTAGCAAGATCTCAAGATTGAATCTCCAGACTTTTTGTGGGGTGAGGCTATGAAAACGACATTATATATCCTCAATAGAGTCCCCAGCAAGTTTGTGGCTAAAACGGCGTTTGAGTTGTGGACTATAAGGAAACCTACCTTGAATGATCTTCGAGTTTGGGGCTGTCCTTTAGAGGTACGCCTTTACAATCCTGTCAAGGGTAAGTTGCATTCTAGAGCTACTCATTGCTATTTTATAAGGTATCCAGATTATTCTAAAGGCTACAAGTTCTATTATAGAGAAGCGAGTTCTAGAATTGTGGAAGTACAAACAACTAAATTTTTAGAGTTTGATGTAGTTGATAAGAATGATCACTTTGGGATCACAAGATAGGAAAAGTAGGCTGAGGTTATACATATTCTTGTACCCAAGCAACCTGCAATATTGGATCCTACACCTATGATTGATCCAATTCAAGAGGAGCTTATACAGTTAAATAAGGCTTCATCACCATAGGATGCAGTTCCTCTTAGGAGGCCAACTAGGGAAAGGAAACCTACTATTTCCTCTAATTATGTGGTCTATATAGGTGAAAGTGATTATGACATTAGTCATGTTTCTAATCCTACATCTTTTAAGGAAGATGTTTCTAGTTCCGAATCTGACATGTGATGGGATGAAATACAATCTATGAATTGTAATGGGGTGTGGGAGCTTATTGAATTATCTGAAAGGTTATAGACCTATTGGTTGTAAATAGATCTATAAGACCAAGAAAGACTCCAAAAGGAAGATAGAAAGGTTTAAATCCATATTAGTTGCCAAGGGATTTACTCAAAGAGGAGAAATTGATTATAATGAAGCTTTTTCTCCTATATCCTTAAAGGATACGTTTAAAGTAATCATGACAATAGTAGCTCATTTTGATTTAGAGCTACATCAGATGGATGTTAAAACTATATTCCTAAATGGAGAATTAAGTGAATAGGTCTATATGGAACAACCTGAAGGGTTTCAGGAAGATGGAAAAGACCATCTTGTGTGTAGAATTAAAAAATCTATTTATGGTCTAAAACAAGTCTCACGACAATGGTACCTAAAATTTGATGGTGTGATCACCTTCTTGGGTTTTGTCTACAGTAAAATTGATAGATGCATATATCTCAAGATCAGTGGGAGTAGATATATTTTTTTGATATTGTATGTTGATGATATACTGCTTGTAAGTAATCATTTAGGAACACTGCATGAGGTAAAGCAATTGTTGTCTAAAATATTTTGATATGAAAGATCTTGGATAAGCATCTTTTATCCTTGGAATTGTAATCCATAGGGTTAGATCTCAAAACCTTTTAGGTCTCAAAAAGCATACACTAAGTGGATATTGAAAAGATTCAATATGCAGATTGTAAGTCTTGGGATGTGCCAATTGCTAAAGGTGATAAATTGAGTATGGCACAATCTCCCAAGAATGAGGTTAAGAGAGAATCAATGAAGGCAGTGTCATATGCTAATGCAGTAGGAAGCTTGATGTATGCTCAAGTGTGCACTAGACCAGACATTGCATTTGTAGTTGGTATTATGGGTAGATATCAATATAATCCTGAAATGGACCATTAGACTGTGACTAAAAAATTTTTGATACCTTAAAGAGTCAAACTTCTTGAGTTGTTTGGTTATACTGACTCAGATTTTGCTAGTTGTTCTAATGATAGAAAATCCATGTTAGGCTATATTTTTGTATTAGCTAGTGGGGCTATATCTTGGAAAAGTGTTAAACAGTTATTAATCTTGTCTTCCACAATGCAAGCTGAGTTCGTAGCATGTTATGGTGTAACCATATAGGCTGTTTGGCTAAGAAATCTCATTGCAGAAATGTCGATTGTTGATTCCATTGGCAGGCCCATAAAGTTATATTGTGATAATTTACTAGCCATGTTGTTTGCAAAAAAACAACAAGAATAACACAGAGTTTAAGCATATGGAAGTCAAATATTTGACAGTAAAAGAGCTAGTAAAGAAAGGTGATGTTGAAATAGAACATATCAGTACAGATGATATGATAACTAATCCTTTTACCAAGAGTATTTGACCTAATATTTTTCAGAGACATGTCATCAGCATTGTTCTAAAGTTGATTTTTGATACCTTGGATTAGTGGGAGGCTTTCTTGTTGCTCTATGTGTTTTGGTTTATACTTTATACATTGGTATAATGTACTTTGTCAAATTGATGATCATCAATGCAATTATGTGTATATTTTCGTTGGAAAATATTTGATGGTATATTTTCATTGGAAAATATTTGATGCTGTATTTTCGTGGAAAAATACAATGCGATGTATATCAGATCTGATTAATTAAAGTCTTAAAATTAGTATCGTCTTAAATAAAGGCTTGGGATATTAAAGTTTATAATCTTAGTTGTATGTCTTGTGATACATAAAGAATCGTACGATATAATACTTTTAGGTTTTTTTATATATATTGTGTTGCATCCGAATAAGAAATTATTGACTGACAAGAAAATTAACACAAAAAGTTTGATCAAAAGTGAGTGTTGACTATTTTTGCCACATTACCACAATGTGCTCATGATTGGTAAGATTATTCGTATATGTAACCATGGAAGATGTCATATTCTTGAATAATATAGTTTCTGCCATGATTCTTTACCAATGATTTTATTGAATCGAATTGGAATGAGAAGTCTTTTGTAATAGATTTTCAATTAATTAATCCAAGTGAGAGAATGTTAGATATATTTTATATCTAATTATGCTTGTGGGCTTATTAATTGAAAAATATAGATATTACAAAATAAATGGCCTTAAGAATTTGATCAATTTTTTATTTAGACAAGACTTTGTTAATTAATTTAGTGTGGATAATTAATATCGGCTTGATAATAATATGGGTGTGATAGAAGACTCGTGAATATTATATTAAGTGGTTTAAGTCTCTCTTATTACTAACTCTTACCCTTTATGTAAAGTTGAAAAGGGATAAAGAAAAAAAATAAGGTTAAGAATTTCATCATTCTGAGATAAGAAATGAGAGTTCTTAATGCAAACTCCTCCAGATCGTTTCTATCGAGATAAAATTGGTGAAATCAGGTTTTTTCCATGTCTTCTATTTCTATTAAACTTGTTTTGTGCTCTAAATTTCTTGTTTTAAATTATGGGATTGGATTTATCAAGTTAGTTGGTGAAATTGATTTTCTATCATTCTAAAGTCTTTTACATACTATGGGCGGTTAAAAAATATTGAACTCTCCCACACTCTTCAAGAGAAAGAGAGATTGCAATGATGGTCATGGCTTTCTTGTTTTTACCATTTGCCTTTTTATGTGTCTCAAGCCATTCATCTCTAGGAAGAATGACTTCTTCACCTTCGGTGTTCTTCTTTGTTGGGATTGTCCACTCCTTGTGAACATTGTCTCATACGTTAATTCCTTCATTATCTAAGTAGTCTTTCATTATAAACTTCCATAGAGCATAGTTGGAACCATCAAAAAGTGGTTTGAGGCTTTAGAATCCTTCATTGGCCATTTTTTGATATTTGCTAGAGCTGATTAAGCTTGAATATTAGACCTAGTTCTGATACCAATTGTTGCCCCAAACAATCACCAAGAAAGCGGGAATGAATTGGTAGAAAAGTAAAAATTTGACAATCAAGAAAATTAAGGAGAGTAGGAGAAGATATAAGACACGAATTTTATAGAGATTTGGTTGTTAACTAATCATACTCATCTCCCTAATCACAATTGGGTATTCACTAATCTAACTATTTATATTACACTTGAGAGTTTTGCGAACTAACTCACAACTAGGTATTTTCCCAAAAACTCACACTCAACACAAATTTTTTTTGTACTTTAATGGTCCATACAATAACCAATTCCTTGTATTTGGGCTCACACACAACCCAAATACAAGATTAACCCAAATGTTTAAGGTTAACACTTGAATCCTAACAAGAATTAAATGATTGAAAGAATGAGAAAATAAAGTGCAAGAGTTTTGGTACTTAGAAAGTAATTGGTTATCATAAATAGTCTTTTGGTAGAGTATTTATACTGATTACCCACCAATTAGCCATTACAAATTAGTGTCATAACTCTTTTTAACATCTTCTTACAAGTGCATTATATGTTGCTTGCAAAGACAGTTTCCTAGTAGTGAAAGTACCTTTCCAAGTCAGGAAAAGCGTGGCATCTTTTGATTTGGTCTTGACTCAAATGGCTAGTTTCTAGACAAATTTGTTGGTTAGGACTCTTTTTCCCTGCTCGAGACTTCTTCATGGAACCTTTGACTTGAAGCTTTGGAGCACTGACTTCGAGTGTTTTCCAGTCGGGAACCATTTTTCAGTCGTGAAGTTGGTCAATCAAACTTGAACTTTTTGACTTCCTTAGACGATATGGCACGATTTGGTGGAGGCACCTTCCGATGGTCATGTCTTTTATAAATTTTTTGGTCGTGACGGGTTATTTTCAGATAGAACAAAAAGTTTCCTAGTCAAGAGACACCCTTTCCCAATCTATATTCGCTACTAGATCTCAAGTGAACCAAAGGTGTTGTGTTCTTGATCTAGACATAGTTCTTCTAGTCTTTAACTGCTTATCAGGAGGACTTCCTTGTCCCAAGTAGGACTTTAACGCCTTCAGGATATTTTTTATTTTGTTCACAAGATAAATCAAAACCAAATGATTTAAAACTTTAAACACTATCAAAACAACACTAAGTAAAGGTATTAGTAATATTTAATTTGATTGTCAATATTAAAATAGAGATCAATCACCCTAAAGTCAACATTATTATTATTATTACTATTATTATTGTTGTTGTTGTTGTTTATTTGTTCTCAATCTTTTTCTTAATGATATGAGAAATTATAAATAAAATTAATATTAGAAAAGTAAAACTTTTTATAAATAAATAAATAATAATTAACAAAATGGGTACCCAACTTATTGTTTTAATGAGTTGTTTCCTTTTTAAGTTGATAAGGTGGAAAGTGAAGAATAGTTTTTTTTTTTTTTTTTAAATGAGATAAAAGAAATTGTAAGACAATTTTGTGGTGTGGTTAGCTTCAATAAGCTAATGTAAGTAAATGTCATGTGCTCTTTTAAATTAATGAAATTTGTTATTTTCTTTGGTTTATCAAATCAGTTTTATTTTTAGGTAATTATATCTAGTTTAATTGCCAACATATATTTAGTAACAGAAAGTAAAAGTTTTATTAAGATAACTTCAAATTCAGCAATATGAGTCAAAATTCAATACAATTATCAAGTTTGATTTTACCATGTGAAAACAGAATTCCGAATTATATTATACTTCAGATGGAGTATTCAGTAGCAGAACCACTATTGTCAATGTTAACCTTTATTCCAATAATTAATATCTTTTTTTTTTTTTAATCTAATGAAAAAGCTCTGAACAAATATATTCTTTTACAACTCTAATTTGATGCATTGGCCATCTTTTGTTTGATGGAGCCGTAGGATATTTGCTACAATTTTCTCAAACTTAGCTATCATAATTGGTTTTTTTATTGATTTTCATTTGCTTCTTAATGATAAGAAATTATAGTATGTTAGAAAAAAGCAAGCAAACTCGGTGTACAAATAATAATTTAAAAAAAAAAAAGTTGGGCATTTTGCTGCAATCATGTGATTTATAACTATAAAATTGACGCATGGGTGTAATTTCTTTTTATGTATAGCATCTTATCATAAAAAGATTACTTGTTTCTTTTTACTTAAACATGTCCTTGACATTTCAATCTGTTAGAATACTAAATTTTGAACAGTTGCTTAAGCATGACACAAAATTAAGTATGATAATCATGACCAATTTTAGAACATTATGGATTGAATATTTCTAAATTAAAAGGAGCAAAATATTTGCTAGAGAAATATCACAACCTTAATGGAATAAAAACAATGATCTAATTTATCCCACACCAACATAATACATATCTCGCACCTTGAGCTTAATACGAGACATGAATACAACTAAGATCACAAAGTCCAGCTAAAGAAATAAAACAGTTGATCGTCTTTTTCTTTTCTTTTAAAGAAATAAAACAGATGATTTTGGTTAATAATCGGAACAATGTCTAAAAATTCTAGAAGCTGTATTAAAATGAAAATATCGGTTTCCATTAATTTTTATCCGTTCAAGTCCAGTGTTCTAATTAAGCACTGAAAGAAGCTAACATAGAGATTAACCAGAATTGATGCTCAATTTTTTTCTTTAAGAATCCTGCAGTACTCGGCATCGGTATTCTCCCAATGCCCAAATGGGGAAAATGCATCTGTATGCAGCGTAAGTAATCATACAATTCCTATTGAAAACTCCCATTATTTCCTGAAAAAAAAGGAAAATTTTAAGAAAGAAAGAAAGAAAAAACAAAGAGGTTAACTAAATTTCTTACTAGTCGAAGCACATCTCCAGTTTCTTTACAAATCAAAGAACTGTATCCCTCAACAAACCTGAATAGTTACATTTGAGTATATAGACATACAAAAGCATAATAAAAAATCATACTAATCACCTCTTACACTTCATTTACTATGACCAATTTGGAAAACAAATATGCTTATATTTATTTATATGCATCATACATAAATAAGTTCATACCTATACTGAAAACATTTTTGCTATTTTGGAATTTGATATTGAAAACCAAACAAAAATGTAATTTTCACAGCAACAAAACTATATTAATGAACAGGTAAAAGTTATAATATTACAAGCATATTTTCTACTGTTACATTTATTTATTTATGCACAATATAAGTTTAACAAAATTATATTTAGAAATGGAAAACTGAATAAACGTTGAACCAAATATAACCAAAACAATGACCCAGATTTTATGCGGTAACATTTTTCCAATGAGTGTTTAGTTAATAAGAAGGTATCAAGCATCTTGCTCACTTACTGGATCCACAGCTTTTTCAAATTCAGGATCTAAAGCATTTCAATGAATTATGAAATAAATAGCAATGGAAACAAAGTACACAACACATGAAATGTTTAAAATCACCTGCTGTGGAAAATCTCCATTCTCCATTTGAGAATTTATCAAGTATCTTGCTGCACGGTGCAATGGTGTTGGGTCTCTCTCAGCCTACCAACATTAAAAAGCACATGATAAATTTATTTATTTATTTTTTTTCAAGAAGAAAGTCTCAGGATAATTCGAATCAAAACAAGCAAAATGTGATCAAAACAGTTTTCAGGTCTTGTTAATGTGAAACATTCTATACAGGTGCATATTGTTAGCTACTGACTGCATGCATATCATTAAAATAGTTGATATGAGCGTAACACTAAAAAAAAAAAGATAACAGAGGAAATGTTCCTTTTCCAGGCACTAAATGCTGCCACCATATTGCCAGTGAGGAAAAGATCAAATGAATCACATCACTCAATTACATTATGTATAAGCAATGCATCAATAAGACTACCTGTACATGAAAGTAAAATCTCATTAGCCTACCTGCCCTGCATCAATAAGACTCAACATAGCCCATGAAGTGTTTACCAAATGAGACTTGTTAACATCAAGATTTGAATAAACCTGTACATGAAAAAATTGGACATATTAGTATACAAAACTAAATACACACTATGTACTTAACTCATAACGTTATTGATCCATATCACACAATGAAAAGGAAAAGAAAAAGAAAAATGATGAGATAATAATAACTATAACAAGAAGCACTAACATTATTTTTCAGTGCCATCTCATGCAACTCAGGATCGAAGTCAATCAGACAAATTATGTTCCACAATCTGTTAGTTAACAAGATACCATTCTCTATTGTAGCAAAACTGGTAGGGTTAGTTGCCCAAAAAAAATCCTCAAGATCTAGCCTAATGCACATTTCAGCCTCCCTTTCGCAAAATTAAATTCCTTACCAGGTTTGATGAAATCTCATCTTTTCATACACCAAAAATTAAAATATGATCACTTGTAGACCTACATATTTAGCTCATACCTCAGTTTAAATTTTCTAAGAGTCAAGAAATGAAAAGTTCACTTTGCAAAAGTGGGGAAATTTTTATCTGGTCAAACATCAGCAAGCTATCTATGGTTTACTGACAAGAACTACACAGGTGACATCATCATACTTCATAACTTGCACAATGCTTCAGATATAGGAATCAAATCCATTCTTTGTGATCTTTATGGGAACTTGTAAAAATATGACATTGCATAAATTTTGATAAGTGGAAATTCATACTTAAAGAGAAAGGAGTAAATTATTATAAGCCCTCCAAGGAGTGAAAGTACAGATTACTAGTTATATATCAATGCAGTATTGAATAATATGGAAAATTTAGTCCCTTAAAAATTCCCACCCAAACCAAACTTGTTGATTGGGTCAATTTGATTTTGTTCAACCATAAAACTAAAGGGTCTCACAAAGAGTACCGACGGGCATACGTGTTCAACATGATAAAGTAGTCGAAGCAATCTTATATGACCATGCGGTGCACCATTCTAACCAATTTTCTTCAAACAAATTGTTGGTTGAATGAAAGGAATTCTCAAAGAGAGAAGCACGTTGGACACTAACCCAAGGTCTATGGCAGTTTCAAGGAACAAATTCAAGCCTACAAACACTTAAGGGCAACGACGACACCAAATTAGGTGAGGAGGGAAGTCATAGAACTTCCCTTTGTGCAGCTTTTTAAGGCATAGACTAGAGATTTTCTTAATTGACTATGTATCTAGATAATTCTATAAGCTTGTGAGTAGTAAAGAATATAGAATGTATTGGGAACATCCAAAATATTCCTTGAATATTCCTATAAGAAGATGTGAAGCTTGTAGAAGCTTGAGATCCATTGTCAAATCAAAATCAATCTCCATCATCCATTAATGAGGTGGAATGGCTATAAGTAGTTGGTAGGGCCACACTTGTTATCATCAAGCATTATAGTGATAACACTAAGTGTTCCTGAGTAATTCTTGTGCTCACTTGTTCTCCTACTTAATTTGCTTAACAGATCAAGTAGGTAGTTTTTAGAAGGCTAACTAGCATACCTGGCAAATAATTGTGAAAAGTTGGCTAATGCCACACAAGGAGAGTGTAAATGAAAGAAATCCAATGACAATAGCAACATACAGTTTTCCACTAGATTCTGAGAGTTTATATTTGCAAACTTTTCCTACATGGTCTAACGAAATTGTAAATTTAATTGGATAAAAATTTGTCTATGGACTTAATTGCAAAGGATAAAAAGTATGGGGACTAAGTGATAAAAAATTAAGGAGAGTTTTTAAGCTTAATTAGATTAATTAAACAAGTTTATTTTAATTAAGAGATGTGTTGGCTTATGGTGTGCTTGCCACCTTGCCCACATCATAACCGTGAAATAATAGAAAAGTACACAAAGAATTTGATTACTCTGTTCTGTAACAGTTAGCACCCTTCGGTTTCTCTGATGGTAGGGCAGGAGGGTGTTACTATTGGTTTGGTATCAGAGCCTAGGTTTGAGATTTTCTACCAAGGTGGGACTTGTGTGCATTTTGCATGTGCATATAGCATATGACTATGATAAGGTGTAATCTTTTGTTATGTATGGGAATATAGTTGATGTACTCTGAGTCATTGAGGGTTGTAGATGAAATGACAGAAATTAATAGCCCAGTGACAATGGATGATAGGAGTTCTTTTCTTTCCAGAATGTTGATAGGAGTTTGGTAGCACCCTTCGGTTCCTCTGTCAGTGGGGCAGGAGGGTATTACAGGTACCGTAGCTTTTTTTGGGAAATCTTGTCCTCTATGGTTAAAGAATTCCTTCTTAAGAATCTCGTCACAGCTTGGCCACTTCTATTCTGATTCTTAATTTTCCTAGTCTCATCTTAGGAGTTCATTTCTTCAATTTGTAAGATGCCATTTTTTTCCCATTGCTTAATAAAACCTCTTGCATTCTCAGTTTCTCACAACAAGCATCCAGTTCCATATACTTCACATGCAAATTATTTAGAAAGCATACAAAGATTTCTACTTTGCAAAGACAGCAAATGATTATAAATCACACATTGATTCACTGCCTGAGATTGGAAAGATAAATACATACATAAATTACATAAAATGCTACAAAAAGCATAAATTTTTACCTTTTTTTGACATGAAAGATAACTCTCCCCCCAGCCACCTGAAGGGCACTGTTTAGACAGCAAAAATTCACAAGCTTTACGGATACTGGAGCAATTGTTAAAGTTCTTTCCAGCAGCCACCAACCCTTTTATGCCAAACCATGTAGCATAGGTGAAGCAAACACCCCATGAGCCATACCTGTCCAGCAATTTGCAGAAACAATGTGACAATGAAGGGAATGCTCAGTTGATAAAAAAGGAAATCATAAAGCATTTTAAAGACCATCATAGAAATGAGTGTCGATATTTATAACCAGACAATAGAAAAGCCAAAAGCTAGTTTGTTGACTTGATGAGCTGGTCATCCAAATAATTGTTTTTTACACAACAAGAACAAACCATGAGCCATCTGCTGCCTGAATACTTTCAAGGAACTTTGTTGCCTTTGTGATACAGGACTCTATTTCTTTCCGCCGATGTTCAGGATGTAATTTATTGAATGATGTCAGAGATTGAATAGCAGCTGAAGTACACTCAACATAACTTTGGAGATTATATAAGTTAGTATTTGATAGAAATAATGAACTAACAAAAAAATAGTGATTAACTGGAATAAATGTTCAGATCACTTACGGATAATCAATGACAATATCACCAAAAGTTTCAGCAGGGTTGATGAACTGAAGAAGCAAAATTGAGGCATGGGAAAATGATTAAATGATGACTCAATTGTACTGATAAAGGCAGAGGCACCAAAATTTAATTGCCTCATATTATATACTTCAAAGAAAAGCATAAATAATTAACTATGTCTTAACAATAATCCAATTTCTAATTTACGAGCTCTTTTCTGTCTGTTGCATTTAGACAATAGAATGAGTTTGAATGTAATTAAACGCTCACTCAATTTAGGATTGAACAGAAACATAGGTGCACTCAGCTCACCTATGTCTACAAATAGGCTTGTCTATGTTGAACTCCGACAAAAGTTTACTACATTACCAAATTTAGACAATTAAAATTTGACTTTTAACAATGAATATTGCTAGATACGGCCTGAAAATGTAGTATTACAAAAATCTTCGTGATAAGAATTAATTTTTTCCCATGTGTCCTTAGACTGAAAGATATTGCATTAAAGCCTGTTAGTTGAGCAATAAAATGTCAGCAAAAGAGCAAAAAAATGGTAAATGGAGGTTTATACCCATCTCTAGAGTGAGGTGGTAAAGCAACTACACTTATTCTATTTATTTAAGAGCGCCAACCCCTTTCTGATGCGCTTTCTTTGTGCAAATGACCATCCCTAGGCCCAGGGCATTTGTAGATTGAGATTGAAGGCCTTAACTTGATATATTAGAAGAAAAGGGAGAGACAGGAGAAATAAGATGAAGACTGAATAATTCAGCTTGATTATTCCCTCAGGCTAGATGGGGATAAACACTGAGTGAAGAATGCAAATCAAAAAACACTTAGAATAATTAGCTAATTTACAGCTCCTACAGTCACTAAAATCAAGCGTAGAATCAGTATATCATGACATAACTTATTAATTTAACTTTTGTGCTCTAAGGCTTCGCTCAACTATTTGATATAAGTGAGTTCAGTTAAAATAGGGCTCGAAAAAGGCTTCTTGAGGCTTAATTGAGTTCAAGCCAGTTCAAAGTAGTTCAGTGGCCAACTAGAGCAAAAATAGCTAAGAACTTGCTTCTTTTGCACCATAAGTTGCAAATTAACAGTTGAAATTAAAGAATCAATTAATGCACTTGTAATCATTTGTCACAAAAATGTATCCCATTCTGAATACTGTGGCATCAGGGCAGAAATGAAATAACTAAGATCCTTCATATTCATAGTTTCTAGTAATTGAAAATTTAGTTTTCTATGTGGATTGCATAATATGGTTTCCATGAGCCAGCAAGAGGTGTTTTGATGTCTATTAAGGTCACTAGTTCATTGTCAAAAAAAAAAATTATGTAAATAAAACATACCAAACAAGTCTCCTCAAATAAAGAGAAAAAACAGAATAATTTTTGGTAGATAACACTGATGTTGAAAAAATCAGTAACTTCTACCCACAATAGGCAGCACAAGGAATGTCCCACTCATCATGCATGCATATATCATAACACTAAATCTTGCATGTGCTAGAGATCATTCTAGAACATGGTTTTGTTGAACCCATGCCCATAACAATATCATGCGAAGTACAATACCCACTTAAGGAAGCTCTGAAGAACATCCCAACCAAAAAAAAGGGTAATGTCAAGAAACATTTCATAAATATTACCTCCAACCAGCTATAAGATCTTGTGAGCTCATATGTAGCAAACCCACCATCACCATTCTGCAGAAAAAGATACTTGAATTTAGAAAGAGTCCTCTTAAAATGCTAATGTAAAGATATCACAGGAAAATAGAGCAAAATCATTATTGATAAGCATATGATAATTCCAAAAGAATTGGAGCAATCACATTTGGCGACTCTTATCTAAATATATTTAACTCATCACTTTACTATCATTATAAATTCCATCAACAATCACATTTGTGTATATCACAAATTATATGGTAGTATCATGATTTCAAGGGGCAGGTCCATGGCCCAAACACCAGTTATTAAATAGCGTATGAAAAAGAAACAAAATCTTGTTTGGTCCCAAATTCCCAATTGGTAACAGAAATATCTGGCAGATGCAAAATAACAGTAGGTTTTTGAATTATTAATATAAAGACATCACAATAAAAAAGAATCAATTGCAAAGACAGCATTATATCAATGCAACATATAACAAAAGAAACTTGGCAAATGCTCTAGCGCCTGTTTGAATGCACAGCAGCAGCGCTAGCTTTTGGTGGTCCAACAAACCAAAAGCTTAAATGGGCATTTGATAAGTCATTTTCCAAGTCAGTTTTTTAGAAAAAACTAAGGTAGCAGCTGGCTACTGAGAGCTCATTACCACCTGAACCAAATGGGCACTTAATCGAAAAATTAAGAGAAAAATGACAAAACAATAAGTTGTAACCTTGTGATTTTGTTAATTAATGAACTTTCAAATTGAAACATATTTCAGCGGCCTTGTTCAAACTGACAAAACAATAAGCCAGTTAACAAAATAAATGAAACAATTCTGCATATTTTCAAATTCAAACCAATTGTTTTAATTTTACCAACTAATCATTGAAATTTTCACATCAAAATTATTTTGCAAATTCCATTCAAATTAACAGAAAAATCATAGCAATTTTAGCTCAAATAAAATATTTATTTTATCCCTCCCTTTCCCACCCAAAACCCTCTGTCTCTTCTTTATCACAATTTCAATGCCGACCAAGAGAGCAACAGTACTGTAAAAGGAAAGAAATGGGGAGAAAAAAAATAAATTAAAATAAAATTTTATCATACTTTGGTGATCAAACGAGACTTAGATATAAAATAACAATTTTGTATTAATTTGCAGGGGATCACTAACATTGATACTTATGTAAAAGAAATGGCTAAAAAGTGCAGACTTTCACTTTTTGGTCCTAATAATCCAAACTAAAAAAAAAAAATTTAACTAATGCTAGATAATAAGAAACTAATTTTTTAAATAGTCTTGATGAAGATTAACTAACATAACCAAATAAACTAATAAAGTGATTTTCAAATTCTTCCTAAAATATGTAGTACTAAAGTCATTAACTATCTGTCCTACATCATTTCCATTATGCTGAAAAGAACATGACTCTAAGGGTTGTTGAACTTTGATTAAGAATCCAAAAGAGTTGAATTCAAAGTCCAAAATTCGTTATTAAAATTCAATATAGGAAGTGAATTGCCGTATGAATTGACCTAATCGATTATATAGTAAGTATACATCCATCCAAGTTTCAAATCATGCAGAATGGACAAACAGCTCAAGCATTTAATTTATTTTGGGAATTTCGCGAAAGTGTTCAAGATTAATATGAAGCATGACAGAGTCACCAACATTGAATTCTTAACTATACGATGCACATCAATTGTAAGTTCATAATTTTCATTACACATTGAAATCGTTCATGAATGCGTTGGACTTAATAATCAACTGATCATGATGTGTGAATATCAAGGGGAAGACAAACAAGGTCAATTGGATACGAGGAGAATAGAAATTAACTATATCATAAGGGCATTTAACAATGGAACTATTGATAGAATAATTATAGGGAACTTCAACTATAGATTGAACAGTGTTGTTGAAGGTGCGCCTCAGGCAAGAGGGGTGCAAGGCGCAGCCTTTAGTACTAACTCCCAAAGCCAGGCAACCTCAAAGAGGCGCAGGCCTTTGAATGAGGCGCAGGCAAGGCACGCCTCTTTAATACTTAGGGTTTAGCAGCCCGATTTAAGAACACGCTTTTCAAACTTTTCAAGGCTGTCCAGATTACACAAGCACGACTCCTTCTAGTTAACAGCCCCCTCTCTAGAACTTCCAGATTTTTATTTGTTTCTACTTGATTGTACATCCACCCTAAGCTATCTGATTAAAATTCCAGCCCTTAATTTCAACAAAATTAATGGCAAATGATGTAGAGAAGCATTATAAATTTCTTAGCTCTAACATGTAATGAGCTCCCTTACTATTTTCTCCCTCTATTCTTTCCTTTCCTCTCTTGGCTTAATTGGGTTCAATTCCCTCCTTGAATCTTATGCATTTTGTCAGCTGAATATGGAGGTGAAGAAGATAAGAGGTACGCTTGGAATCTTGGAGAAGTATTGAAGGTTAATTTCAGCATAGAGAACATAAAGATGAGTTAAAGCTTTCTAGAGAAAACGGGAATAATGAGAAAATATGACCCATTATGTCTCTTTAAACCCCTAATTAAGTTTTAATTAAATTATTTAATTATGAACCCTTAACATGCATTGGATGAGTGAACGGCAAATGATATTTTATTAAAATTAATTTGGCTTATATCACTTTTTGTCCATAATCTTTCTATTTTCAATTAATTAACCCACTAATATTTTGTCACTTTCAATTTAATTCATAAACAAATTTTCTTTACTCCTATTGAGATATTTGAAATTATGTGTGTATAATTCTAGACTAAAAATATATGTTTATATTTTTGTTCCTATTTTGTATATAATTTTTATTCTTATTTTGTATCTTCCAATTTAGTATATACACTCATTAGCTTGAGGGAATAATCAAGCTAAGAATTTCAATCTTCACCATGTTTTTTCTTTTCTTCTTTATCTAAATTTCTCATGGTATCAGAGCCCTAGTGGTTCCACCAATTCTCTCTTCTTCTATACTGTTTCTGCCCATCACTACTGTTCACTAAACCCACTTCTGTCCGCGCACTTTCTCTTTTCACCACCACTCGTGATGTGCTTATTATTAGAAGAGTCGCCCTGCCTTTCCACTCCTGTTGGTGACATCGTTTTCCTGTTCCGGCTTCATCCGATTTTCTAACCTCTAAAGCAGTCTCTGCTGCATCTGGTATTTCAGCTCCTTCAACAAATGACTGACATTTCAAGTGCTCTCAAACCCTTTACCTCATGTATTTCTAATTCTCTAGACATCACTACTGTCATACTATAAGGTAGTGATAATTATATTTCATAGGCGGCGTCTGTTGAATTGTGATTTATGGGGCAAGGATATAGTGATCACTTAGAAAAAAATGCAACTGAGATAGATGAAAAGACTAGGGCTGCATAGATTAAAATTGACGCGCAATTATGCAGCTTATTGTGGCATTCTTTGGAACCAAAATTATTGACCCTTTTTCAGTCTTGCAAAACATGTTACAAAGTTTGGATTAAGGCTAAGACACTGTATACTAATGATATTCAACGTATTTATAAAGTTGTGTCTGACCTTATCCATTTGCAGCAAAGGTTTCAGGATATGGCTAGTTATCTATGCCAAATTGAAACGTTGAAAGATGAATTTAATTCTCTCATGCCTTTTTTCTGAAAGCATTACTAAGCAAGAAGCCCAAAGAAACAAATTTTTTATAGTGATAACCTTGATAGGGCTTCAGGCAAATTTGGCTTCAGTACGAGATCAAATCCTTGCAAGTCCAGTCATTCTACTCTAGAGGAAGTATTTGCTCGATTACTTCATATCTCCTCAACTAAGACTAAAACTGAGTCATCTGTACTAGCCATACAGAAACATAGCCAGCAGAGAGATAATAGAAAAGAGAAAAGCTCCAAATTTCATTGTACTTACTGTGATAAGGGGGGTCACACTCGTGACACTTGTTGCGCCCTTCATGGTCGACTACCAAGGAATACTCAGTCTAGTCAATCTGCTGCTCATATGATTCAAGGAGATGGGATCCTACCTCTACCAACTACACAAACTCAAGGGTCTAATTCGATTACATTGACTGGTGATGATTATGATGAATATTTAAGATATCAAGCATCGAAACATCGGTCATCTTCTTCTATGGTCTCTGCTGCTCAACCCAATAATTCTTTTGCTTGCCTAACACAATCTTCATCCAATGGATCTTGGATCTTTGATTCTGGTGCCACTGACCGCATCTCTAGTAATAAAAACATTTTCTTTACTCTCCACTCTTTATCTATTCCATCTACAGTTATCTTGGCTAATGGATCTCAAACATTAATTAAAGGAGTAGGAGAAAGTAAACCTGTCTTTTAGTTTTTGTCTTATATGCACCAGAATGTCCCTACAATTTAATTTCCATTAGTAAACTTTCCAAACAACTTAACTGTAGAGTCATTTTTTATTCTCATTCTATTTCTATGCAGGACCGGAGTACGAGGAAGATGATTAGCGAAAGGCATGAGTCGAATGGATTATACTATCTTACTTGTCCTGCAACATCTATCGCCTTTACCTATGCTCCTTCAGTTGATCTTCTCCATAATCGTCTAGGTCATCCTAGTCTCTCCAAATTTCAAAAGGTGGTTCCTGGTGTTTCAAAACTGTAATCCATTAAATGCAAGTCGTGTCAACTTGGGAAACATACTCGTAGTTCTTTTCCTGAGAGATTAAATAATAGAGCTTCTTTTATGTTTGACATTGTTCATTCTGATATATGGGGTCCAAGCTGTGTCAGTACAAACTTGGGTATTCAGATGCTGATTGGGCTGGTTCTCCTTCAGACAGACGATCCACTACAAGATACTATTCTTGATTGGAGAAAATCTAATATCATAGAAGAGTAAAAAGCAAGATCAAGTACCGAAGCAGAATATCTAGCCATGGCCTTAGTTACTTGTGAACTTGTTTGGTTAAAACAGTTACTTCAAGAATTAAGGTGTGGGAATTTCGGTCCAATGAAATTAATTTGTGATAATCAAGCAGCCTTACATATTGCTTCTGGTCTTCCATGAAATAACAAAACACATTGAGATAAATTGTCATTTTGTCAGACAGAAGATCAAATCTGGTTGTATTGCCACTAGTTCTGTAAATTCAACTGATCAATTGGCAGACATTCTTACTAAAGCTCTAAGAAGACCCTAGATTGAATATATATGCAACAAGTTAGGAGCATATGATATATACACTCCAGTTTGAGAGAGAGTGTAGAGATATTTGAAATTATGTGTGCATAATTCTAGGCTAAAAATATGTGTTTATATTTTTCTTCCTATTTTGTATATGATTCTTATTCTTATTTTGTATATAATTTTTATTTCTATTTTGTATCCTCTAATTTAGTATATATACCCATTAGCTTGAGAGAATAATCAAGCTGAGAATTTCAGTCTTCACCATATTTTCTCTTTTCTTCTTTCTCTAAATTTCTCAACTCCAATTCATACCAAATTAAATATTCTTACACAATTACATGTTCTTTTAATTTTAATTTTATTTTAAATAGACCAATTTAATCTCTCATTCCTGTCTATATTAAATTTCGCATTTTTTTTTTATTTAGTCTAAGTTTTCAATTTCACTCTATTATTCCCAAACACAAATTTCAATCACTACCCCAACCTTGCTCTTTTGAATTGTTTTTCTTTGGTATTGAGTTAAGTTCATGACTATATTTTATGTACGTGTTGTGTTATGAGTTTTAGGTTTATTTCATTACATTTTATTTTTTGCACCTTACTTTTGTCAGGCGCGCGCCTTGCCTTACGCTTTAGTGCACCTTTCGCCTTTAACAACTATGAGATTGAATCAAATCCCAATTATTTTATTTTTCCCTTTTAAGAGACCTAAGAAAATTACCCAAACTGAGATTAAGAACTTCAGCCTAACCATCAGTTTGTAGATGACAAGTTGAACAGAACTTCAAAGTAGTACCAAACAATAGTCACTTCCAAAAACAACTAACAAACTTAAAATCTCTATCTGACACAGCGGACAAAGGTAAACCATGTAGTTTAACAACTGTCCTGAAAAAATAGTGCAACTTCATGCATAAATTATTTATACATGCAACAAAGGATGCTATTATAGAAAATCTGTCCACTAGAAGTAAAATAAAACCATGTGTGTGCATGCTAATTTAGGCAAACTTGGGCAAAATTTCCATACATCAGTGAAAGGTGCATGTGGACTGAAGACAGTGCACAAACAAGTGTTATATTTCCTAGCCTTAGCTAACTGACAAGCGCAACACTGTGATATTTCTGGCAACATCCCTTTTCAGAATAGCCAACAAAACCAAACAAGACCAATGGTTTTTTCTTTACCTACTACATGCATTTCCCAAATAAGAAAAAGTCCAACTACTATAAATGCATAACTTGGCAGCCCTATAAAAATAACCATAACAAATAATGAAATCAACAGTCACCCTGAAAAACTCAATAAAAATCTAGACAAGTAGAACACTCACCCTCCATTCTATCAAAAAGCAATCACGTGTGCACTACAACTGCAACACATCAATTTCTTTATTCAATGCTTGACGACAAAAGAATTTCCACTCAAACCAAACACACCAAGCATGCCTACATTTTAAGTTTTCTGAGTTCAAACACCTTAACATTTTTTGGTTAGAAAATTAAACTTATTGACTTGTGGCAATAAATAACATTTAAATTGACGACAAAGGCCAATTATAGCATTAAACTCGTTGTCTAAAGTATAATATTTTTGTAAAGTCTCATCAAGTTTATGACTAAATAATTCTTGACTCAAGATATCTCCCACTCAAGTTTAGACTCTTTTAGAGTTAAGACAATCCATAACATGTGCCTTAATTATCTTTAGTTTAGTGTCATTACAGAATCGAGCAACAGCTCATCACTAAATTCTCCCTTTTTTAACAATCAATTATTGGAGCCACAACTGAAGTAAAAATCCCTAAACAAATCTTCTATAAAAATGGCTATCCATGAAAAATAAAATATACCAAAAACACTATTTTACGCATAAGCCATTCCTTAATAGACTAAACTTTTCAAGATCAACTGCTATACACTGCACAGAAAAACTAGAACTTCAGCAAAGCACCTAAGATTGCATAAAAAGAAAACTTTTTCATTTTAACATACAACTTTGATTCTCTAAGAGTGGAAAAAAAAAAAAAAAAAAAAAAGCTAGCTGAAGATGATCTACGTGCTATTCTTCAGGGTGTTAATTGTACCAATAGGCACATAAATGGTCACCTAATTTTATTATGGTCATATTTCTTCTTTTGTTTTAATAAAGTCATGTAACTTTTTAATTTATTTCAAAAAACTGACTTTCACTAGATTCATAAATAGTGATAAGGTAAGAACTCCAAAAGTATTATTTGCCTTCACAATTTTACACTTGAGAGATTTTAGCATTTTTCATGACATGTTGATAACCTATGAATTGTGCTGATAGCACTTGAGCATTAATTTTACTAGTAAGGTTTATAATTGCTGACAGCAAACCCTCATAGTCAACCAAGTAGAAAGAACAGATAACAACTAAAAGAAAATATAAAATAGTTTTCACATTGTCTAAAATTTTTTTTAAGTAGTATATTTATAATATCTAAAAACCTGCATAAAATGTTTAAACCCGTAATCATTATGTTCGTCAAACCCAAAACATTGATAAGAGAAACTTCTATCAGCAAAAAAAACTAGAGTTGTCAAGTTCAGAATACCAGAGCAGAAGTTACCTGCAGAGAGAGAACAACATTGACGGCATCATATAAGTGATTTACATCTAATGCATCCCCAACAATCTCAGATGGAATTTTGGATAACAAAAGAACAGCCTGGTAAACATACTTTATGTAAGTTATCTAGATAATTACATGAAGGGAACACTTCTTATATAATAATTCATTACTTTTAATCCCTCAGCTGTGCAATCAGAGATAGGCCAACCATGATCTGCAGTTGAAAAAGGCCATGCGCCTTTGGATATGTGACGATACCAAAAGTCAAGGTCTCCTGGACAATTTTCCAAGACCTTTGAAGCAAAATGAAAATGGTGCAATGGGTCAAATATTTTAGCAGTAATAACATTAAATAATATATAATATTCAATAAAAAGTTCCCCTATACTTCTAAATATAGAAAGAAATATCTTTGAATTTTTAGAGCAAAGAAAAATAGTTCAATGAGGTCAAATATTTTAGCAGTAAAAACATTAAGTAATACAATCTTCAACAAAAAGATCACCCGGACCAGAAGATAGAAAGAACACCTGTGAATTTTTAATGAATGAATGTGCTTTTTCTAAAGTTGGACCATATTCTTCAACCAGATTGCTAGACACAATTGCCTGAACTGCAAAAGCTGTGTCCCAGAGTTGACTTCCATTATAACCCTGCAACAAATTGACTATATCTATTATAGATGATAATTTTGATACTAACAACTTATAAACCTCACAACAGTTTTCAATGTTTTAGCAGCTATAGATCTAGTTGAAGTATATATTATGAGGTAGAAACAGCCACCATTCTAACATATTGCATATCAATCAAAACTATATCAGCAATTAACTTATCAACTACTCTTCTTAAAACCTTGTAAACCTCCCATACACTTTGCTTATGCTCTAAACTATTTATCTGCTAGTGGTACATATATTGAGACCTGCATTTTCATTCCATCTTCAGCAAGCCATAGGTAATCATATATTCTTGGAATATGCAGCTTGAAAGCTTCAGAGTTTGGGTCTTCCACCCAACAGCAGAGCATATTTAACACCTGTACACCAGGAAAAAAAATGTTCAAAAATAAGATAAAGACATTTGTCACTTAATTGGCATATCAGCAAGGAAATGGCTAAATACTGACCCATGAATTGACATTTACTGGATGATGATAAGGACCAAAAAGGACTAAATAGAAAGTGGAAAATACTCTGGAACAAGTACCAAAGATATCATTAAAGAATCAAGCAGGTGGACTTTGGAACAAATAGAACATATGTAACTCCAAATGATGAACATTTCCCCACAATCAAATAATGTGCAAACATTTTTTAACAAAAGTTAGAAATGTTGTTGCATCTAAAATCCACACCTTGTTTACTGGTCCAATGCATATATAACGAGTATTTTCATCTTCGTAATGTATGTGCTGAATTGCAGTCTGGAGAGCCTTATCTCTCAACCTTTTTCCAGGCCAATGCATTAGAATGGGTTCAGCCAACTTATCAAGAACTGTCCAAAGTGCATCTTGCAGTAGTGGATGTGGATAGTACAAGTCTTCCTGCAAAACCAAAAGTAGTAACCATTCTATTGAAAAATCAAGTTCTGCCATGAAAACTGAAGATCAAAAAGAAAAATAACGTAAATATCTTAAAAGCAAGTACAAACTACAAAGTGAACTTTGGCTTTGATAGAATTAAGATACTACAAACCTTTGCACATTGGGTGCGTGCTTGATTCCAGTCTATTTCATGATATGGAATAGTAAATAGCTCCTTTCTCAAAGACAAAACTGTTGGTGTGATGGGCCCAACAAACCTCTTCCCAAATAAATATGACATGGGCAGATAGACCATCCGGCAGTGGCACCACATCCTCCCTGCAGAGCATGGAAAATATCATTTAATCTTCTACCAAGGAATCCTGTTAATAATTTTGCCCCACTTTTATAAATGGCATTTCAAATTCGTACCTATTAATTTCCAAACAGCCATACATCTAATTAATGAAGATCACATGAATCCAGAAAAAAAGGATGCATGATTCTAACAATTACTTGACAACAGCAGGAAATAAAGTTTGCATAACAGAAAAAAAATGGAAGAAGAAGATAGAACAGATCCAGTCTAAAATGCTATTTGCTTCTTCATATTTTCTTTTTTCATACATTGAATTCAACAAACAACAAACAAAGGCATTTATCATGTAAATTTCTATGAATTTTTGCACATAATTATATGCATAGTGAAAATTAGGGTGTAAAACTTGATTTATTTTTTTAGATAACAGAAGAAGATTTAGCTAATGATATAACATGGCAGATAATATAATCTTCTCTCAAAGAAAAATTTCTATAGCAGTTGAGCAGATACTCCAAAATAAAGAAATTATTTTATCCCAAGCTTTTCTCTTTAATCAATTATTCTGAATAGCTGGTAAAAACTACAGAACCTCACAATTTCTGAGCATCATTTCTCCAGCCAAAAAAACTCTGGTCTCATTTCCATATCCCTCAAAGATTTACCAAATAAGCAATTCCAAATATTATGCCTATTAAGGAATCTCAAGATCAAGGAATCTACTTGCTTCTTGTGAAATAGAGAGCTTTTTCCTCAGAAATTAGTGCTGCCTTTATAACAAGGATCCTCTAACACAAGATGTATGCACTGCTCCGTAGAACAACGTTTGACTTCCACATATTAAGGACATAACTTTTGCTCTCAAGCAAAGTAAAGATTTAAACTAGAGCATGACAAGGCCCTTCAGTGAGGAACCTATTGAGTCAGGCATACTTACCTAACTAAACCTCTGATACAGTAATTTTAGATCACCTTTTAGTGGTTTTTATGTTTCTTGAAAGTTTCATCTGAATCTCAATCTCCCTTTGATTTTTTTTTTCCTTTTTTTTTTTTTAAATTCTGTTTAACTTGAATGGCTCCACGAGATACTCAAATTTTCAATCTTTTGACACAGATTCTGGATCTAGTTTATTCATAAATTTATTGAATTTGAATTCTTTGAGAAGTGAGTTATTCTTGCAGAACAGTTGGCCCATAAATGACACATTTTTCAATTTGCTGCTGCTGGCATCTCAGTGCCTTTGTTGGCAGATAGTCTTCTAGATTATTGCTTGATGATCTTAATTTCCATAAAAATTACGAAGTAGTTTATCTCAATAAGACCAGCATATAATAATCCGAACTAAGTACATGCTGATGATTGCCAAATGTACAATACATCTGAACTCCGACGTTGCATGATGGCAAAATCTAGCATGTATTGTTAAACTTGCATATTCCCTTTGATCAGTAAATGTAATGCATGTTTGTATACATGCTTATGCACATATATCTATAGCTACTTCTATTGCAGCCAAAAAAATAAAGGTGAATACATAAAACCATTAGTAAATGGATGAGAACCTGGATGGAATGGGAGAATATAAGGAAGAAGCCATATCTCAGGGGGAAGAGGATTATTGCCAGTCCATTCAAATGCTCCAAGCACCTGGTTGGATTCAGCAAAGAATCAAATAGAACTCCAATAACGAAATAAAAACTTAAAATACTGCCCAAACCATCAAGATTCAGCTTTTATAACTGAACTGAAAGCCACATTTTTCCCCAGGATGTAATTGCCGTAGCACCACCATGGTCCAGAATCCATTTACGCCCTCTCTCCATCGCCCCTTCTCCATCGTTAGCCCCTTCACCAAGCAACCTTAAAGTAACATAGCACAAAACACTACCAAACATCGTGCTCGGTCCCTCAATGTGTAAACCCCATCCACCATCTCTGTTCTGAAATTATATTCGCACATTAATAAAGGCTTGAGGTCTAATTGTAAGTAATAGCAGGACAACAAATTTGGGGCAAAAAAAAAAAGTAAAGGACAAAAGAAAAACAGAAAAAGAATGATGAGGCATGAAAAGCAAACATGCCTGATGATTATATAGGTAGCGACACATCTCCCGCTTATGTTCCTCAGATAAAATAGCGTTCAATGCCCCAGTGACAGACAGAGCTATAACCTGAATTATTTTCCAACACAAAACATAAATATAATTTTCACACAACACAGTGCAGACAAGAACACACCGCATTTACTACCACAAACATGAAACATTCTCTATAATGAGAAAGAAAAGCGAAAAGAGCCATTAAAGTGTAGGTACCAATCCAGGCATAAGAAACATAGGACCCCCATAATCCCCAGGCCAATGTCCATCATTCGCCTGTATACTAGAATAATAATTCAAAGCCCTCTTCAAAGTAGTCGTCAATGCCTCTTCAGTCACATCTTCGGAATCTTTGATTTTGACTTGAGGCAAAATTTCATCCAATGGATTCTCCCTAGCAAACTACAATCAACCAAAAACCCCCCATTATATGCTAAAACACTACATTTTGAAATTATAAGGGAAAAAAAAAAAGGAAGATGAAAGACCTGAATTCTCATCATTAGATCTGAACTATGTTTCATGTGGAAACGATTGTTAAGGAAATTTTGACGAACATTTTCAATCTGAGAAAGCTCTTCAGGAGATCCGAGTTTTGGATCGAACTCCCACACTTGTCTTCCGACATGATTATTCACAGTTCTCAGCCATGGATTATCTCCTCCTTCAGCAACCTTTAACCTCCACATTCTGAGATATCACAGTCATCAATTTCCATCGTAATCAAAAATGCAACAAGCAGAGAATCATATAGAATTAGGAAAATGTAAAAACAGTAATTGCATGCAGAAAAGGAAAATGATTACATTCTGAAACGGATGGAAAGAGCAACACCACCTCAGTTGCCACTCACTAGAGGAGTGTGATTTTAAAAAAAGGTTAAGCCACATAAAGTTTGTCCCAAAAGTCGATATAGCCCCAAATTTTTTTGTTCTTTCAATAATATCCCTAATGTTATCAAATAGATCCAATGTTGTCAACAAATCTTCCAACTCAGCAAACTGAAAAGTTCGCTATGATATATAATAATAATAATAATAATAATATAATTATTAACTTATCTTATATATAATATAAATATTCAAAAATAAATATTATTATTATAATATACCATTTTTTATTATAGACTAAAAAATAAATATTCAAAAATAATCAAATAGATATGGTTTTTCTTTCCTTACCCTTGCTTTTTTTATCAATGATATATTATAATAATAATAATAATATAATTATTAACTTATCTTATATATAATATAATTATTTAATTTATATATATATAGTAATAAAATGCAAAATGATAAAAATTAATGCATTTATTATATTAAAATAAAATATTTAATATAATTTTTATAATATGTATATATATAATATAATTTATTTATATTATATATTTAAATATATGTTATATAATTTTTTTATTAATATATATATATATAGTTTTATATATTTTACCTACTTTTCAGTGCTAATTTTATTAAATATTTTTAATTAAATTAACTAGATTATTTTCTATTACTAAATTATCTGCCACAACTACATTAAGAACAGATCTTAAACTAGCTCTTGTTTTCAACCAACGTTGGCGAATGGAGTTCTTGCTAAAAACAGCTAGCGCCGATCACGGACTATGCATACATTACCGTGACGCTGATGGGACTGAAGAAGTTGCCTGAATGGGAAACTGAACAGACCAACACTCCTCAACTGCGAAGATCTGTTTCAGAGTTCAGAGCCTCCAGAGATATTCTTCAGTATCGAAACATATGAAGACATCAGTTTCCAGTTAAAAACAGTCGCGGCTGCAAAATATTTGATTATATAAAATCAGAGCACTGTTTGGAGTAATGTGATAAGAGAAGGAATGTTGAAAGATGAAACAACAAATGACGGAGCAGTAGATCCAAAGGGGTATTAATGCGAGGCGAGCCGGCCAGAGCAACCTCACAGAAGCAATAGGACAGTGACAGAGCTTTGTTTGAATTTGGTGAGAGATTGAGAAATGTATTGAACAGGAAAAAGAACAAATGCTTGCAAAATGCAACGGGTGTGTGTGGCAATGCACTCTCCACGTTCTTAACTTTTGTTGAGTGCCGTAGCCGTATTTAAAAACAACCATTTGTTTAAAATTTAAATTAGGTAAAATTATGGTGGAAATTTTATTATTTACTACAGCTTAATATTTAAAAATTATACAATTTATCCATCATATTTTATTATATTATATCTCTTATTTAATTTTTTTATTAAAAATACATTAGATTGTAATAAAATAATAAAAAATTATTATTTATTTTTTAAAATTTGGTATATTATACTAATATCTATACATGTTTGATTTATTACATTAGTATTATTCTGAAATTTGATATATTGTATTCATATTTTAAAATTTAATAGAATAACTAAATAATTTAATTAATATAAAACATAAAATACAAATCTGTTATAAAAATATACTAAAGAAATTATGTAATGAAAATATAGTAAATAGTAGAAATGAGAGAATTGAGAAAGTATATTCATTTGTAATTTGTTCATTTTTCAAGCTTTTATTTATAGAATTAGAAATGGGCATTCAAATGTCATGAGTTTCAATTTTTATTTTATGAGTAAATTACAATAAAATGAAACAATTAATTTATAAGGAAGGTTATACAAATAGGAGTTATGGACATCCAAAATTCAAATATTTCATAACATTTTCTCTTGAATGTTTATTAACAATAACATATTTCGTTAAAATCTTACTAAGAAAAACCTCATGGGAAAAAAACTAGTTAAAGAAAAAAATAAATTTCTTGAATAATGCGCATACCTGCCTCGTTAAAAACCTTACTAGCGAAATCTAGTTTGACAAAAGCTTAGTTAACAAAAATAATACAGTGCGTATTTCTCCCCCTCATAAAAACATCACTTCAATTCTCTAAGTAGACGCATTTCAATGCCTCACACCAACTTTTTAAATGTTTTAGTAGGCAATATTTTTGTGAATAAATTTGTCAGATTATCATTTGATCGTATTTGTTGAATATCGATTTATCTAATTTTATCAAAATCATACGTGAAGAATAATTTAAGAGAATTATTTTTATCTGGTCTCTTTTAATGTAATATCTTTTTAACTATATTATACATATTGCATTATCTTTATATAACACTATAAGAGTTCTTTTACTGAAAAATAAACCGCTTATTTCTCAAATGTGTTATATCATTTGTGTCAACCATATGCATTCCCCACTTGCTTTGTGAATTGTAGTTATTTTAATATGATTTGAAGATGTGGCCATTAAAATTTGTTTAGTTGATCGTCATGAAATAACAATTTTACCACCCATAAAACCATAATATGTTTGAGATCGAGTTTTATATGGGTCAAATAAAAATCATGCATCAGCATATCCAATTAGTTTTGCTATAGATTTATTTGAATAAAACAGTCTCAAATCAATTGTTCCTCGCGGATATCGAACATGTTTAACTTCATTCTAATGGTGTTGGAGAAGAACTATATTTTACAAATAAACTTACTGAAAATGTTATATTCGATCGTGTGGTATTAGCCAAATATAGTAATGCACCAATTGCACTTAGATATGATACTTTAGGATAAAGAATTTATTCTCCAACCTCTCGATGTTGAAAATGATCTTTTTTCACATCAAGTGATCTCACAACCATTGGTGTACTCAATAGATGTGCTTTATCTATATAAAATCTTTTAAGGATATTTTTTAGATAAGCTGATTGACGCACTAAGATCTCATCAGCTAAATGCTTAATTTGTAAATCAAGACAAAATTTTATTTTTCCAAGATTTTTTATTTCAAACTCATGTTTTCAAATAATCAATTGTTTTAATCATTAATATATACAACAATAATAGAAAATCCATATTATGATTTCTTCATGAAAACACATGAGCAATTAAGATCATTTTTATATCCTTCTTTCAATATGTATTTACTCAGACGATTGTACCAAGTTCATTCCAATTGTTTTAGATCATATAATGATATTTGTAACTTGATAGAATAAGCATCCCGAGATTTTGTATTTCGTAATTCAGTCATCTTAAATATTTCAGGGATTTTCATATAGATATTACTATCAAGATTACTATATAAATAGACAGTAACAATATCCATAAGACACATATCAAGTCTTTCATGTACTGCAAGACTTATAAGATATCGAAAAGTTGCCACATCTATCACAGGAGAATATATTTATTCATAATCAATATCAGGCTTATGTTAAAATCTTTATGCAACAAGTCTTGCTTTATATATTACAACTTCATTTTTTTCATTTTTTTTCGCACAAATACCCATTTATATCCAACAAGTCTTACACCTTCAAGTGTTCGAATTATTGGCCCCGAAAACTTCACATTTATTAAGTGAATTTAATTCAACATGTATTGCATCTTTGTATTTCGACCAATCATATCTATTTTGACATTCTTTAATTGTTTTTTATTATAGATTCTCATTTTCTTTCATAATATCAATTGCTACATTAACAAAAAAAGATGTCGTCAACGACTATTTTTTCTCAGTTCTATCTTTTTCTTGTAACAACATAACTTATTAAGATCTTTTCATTATTATCATTTTCAGGTACCTGAATCTCTTTTGAAGATTTATTTGTTATGTCAATAGAGTCTTCAGGAGTTTTTGCCTCCTCAAATGGATCATCTTGTTGACTAGCTCCTTTTCTTTTTCTAGGAATTTTATCTTTAGAAATGATTGGTCTACCATGCTTTAGGCGTGTTTTAGACTCATTAGTTGTAACAAGTTGTCCTACAAGAACATCAATTCAAGCAGGAGTATTTGCAGCTAGTATATGTATTTAATCACTCTTTTAAAATCAGTAAATGCATCAGACAATTGATTTGCTATATTTTGTAAATGTATTATTTTTTGTACTTCTTACTCATATTGATTGATACAAGGATATAGATATGCTAAAAATGATGCATTCTACATAATTTTATGATTCAACTACTTTATTTCTCCCCCTAATGTTGGAAAATTTGTCTAATTAAAATAACAATTGGCATACCGTGCTATGAATAAATTGTTAGTCAATAGTTCAAGATACTTAATAATAGAAGAAAATTCAAATCCAATATATATTCCCAATCTTTTTTGAGGTCTCATTTTAGTATAGTATAGTAGAGCAATAGGAATATAAAATGCACATCCAAAAATTCTTAAATGGAAAATATTTGGCTTATAACCATAAGTCAATTGTAATAAGGAGAACTTATAATATAATATTGTATTAATGTGTATCAGTGATGTTGCATGCAAAATAGCATGTCCTCAAGCCAAGATGGGAAGTTTTATTCTCATAAGTAATAGTCTTGCTATTAATTTGAGGCGTTTAATAAATAATTCTGCAAAATCATTTTGCATATGAGATCCCAACTGACATACAATAATTAATAAAAGTTTGGAATATAAATTCACCTCCATTATCAAGATATATAAACTTGATTAAATAATCTGGAAATTGTGCACACAATTTAATTATTCGAGCAAACCTTCTTGCCAAATTCAAGTTGCGAGTTGATAATAAGTATACATGTAATCATCATATATATGCATTTATCATTGCCATAAAATATTTAAATGGTCCACATAGTGGATTAATGGGCCCACATATATTACTTTGAATTTTTTTCCAAAAATGCATAGAATTCTAATCTAATTTTTACTAATGAATATCGAATTATCAATTTGCCTTGAAAACTAGCAGAATATGAGAATTCATTAAATTGAAGAATTTTCTAGTTTTTTAATGGATATCTATTTAAATTCTCAATTATATAATGCATCATTTTTTATCCAGAATGACCCAACCAATCATGACAAATAGTAAAAATATTTCTATCAATGAACTTCTGGTTCATTATTGCATGTGCATCTATCGCACTAATTCTGATGTAGTATAAACTAGAAGATAACACATACAACCTTTTCAAAATTCATTTTTCATTTGAGATTATTGATGTAATATAAAGATATTCTACACTATTATGATTACAAGTCTCAATATGATATATGTTATGACATATATCTTTAAAACTTAGCATATTTCTTTTTGATTTAATTAATAATAAAGTATTATCAATCGTGAATATTGTTTTATTATTTAAGAGGATATGAGCTCTTTTGGAATCATCTATTAAGTTTGTTGAACCTGATATTGTACTAACGTTTTCTTTCATTATAGTCAAATTAGAGAAATATTTTTTATTTCTCAATATAGTGTGTGTTGTTACACTGTCTGCTATACATATATATTCGTCATTGTTCCTGAAAGTTCTCGATGAGTGAAAAACATTCATATTTCTTAAGAAAAAAACAAATAAACTGTAATAAGTAATCATAAAAAATAATATAATATATTATTTGATCACACAAATTCAAAAAGATAATAATTTTTAAATTAATATAATCAAATAAATTAAAATATTGCATTTAAGTACAAATGAATAATTTTTTTCATAAAATTTATTCCATAATATGGATACTTCATTTTTTTTATTTTATTTGAGTATTTTTATAAATCAATCTTCTCACTATTTTATTTTAAAAAATATGTAACATCTAAGTGCGTTGCCCAGTTAATCAAAAATAAGTTATTATCTTGGTATGCACCTTTTTTTCATACTTTATTTTCTCCTTCAATGAATCTTGATATAAATCAACTAAATTTTGACGTACATTAGGTACATATTCAATTTAACAAAATATTCAAATTATTCTAAATATTTTTGTGTACTTTAGGTACATATTCAATTAACAAAATATTCAAATTGTTCCAATGAACAAGAAGGTCTTTCATTGTGAGATAATTATATTTTAATCTCTCATTAAGATGATAACGAAGGAAGGCCTTAGTCTTATCTTGATTAAATTCTTGAATTCCTTCTTTATTAATATTACGAAAACCATTCACATCTATGTAAACTTTAGCATATAATATTAATGACAAATATGATTTATTTTTACTAATATCATAAATCATAAACTCTTGCAAGTTTTGTAATTAATATTATGACAAAATAAATAATCAAATATTAATTAAATAAACAAATATATATATATATATTAAATAATCATAATTATAACATACATAATATGCATATCAATAACTAAAAATCACTTAATAATTCTCATTTAATATTTTGATTTCAATTAATTATAAATATTAAAGGTCATCTCATTACAATTTATTAAGTCTAATTACATATCATTAGCAAATATATTAATCAAATTATTAATACTATTATTAAATTTTTATTATAAAGAAAGAGAAATATAAAATTATTATCAAATATGAAATATCAAATTATTAATATTATATTATTTTCCAATAAAATTGTCTCTTACAGGCATATTTAGACCAATGAAAAGAAGAATAAAATAAAAAGTAGTACATAATAATCATGTTTAACAATATTCAATTGTTTCTCTACTTAAAAAAATCACATTTTTTATAATCACTAAAATCATTCAACATGAAAAATTAAAGAATGAATATGTAAATACTACATAATAATAATCCCAATACAATAAATAATACAATAGGACTATTGAAAAATTTTCAAATATTAAAATTTTCTCAAATGTTTCATTATCTTATTTACTAATAAAAATGACATAAAATTTATGAAGACATATAAGTATATGACTTAAAAATGATGCAATATTCATAAATATTAATATATTAATTACATAAGATATGAAATGATATAAAATATAACATAAAACATCTGAAATATATAAAATGTATAAATACAAAATTGAAGTTAAATTCATTATGATCATATATACAACATAATAGAAAATGAAGATAAATATGAGACATAAACACAAATAAAAATAGAGAAATTTATGACATAAAATTTTCTCGTGATCATTAATATAAAATATAATAGAATTTGAAGATAAACAAACAATCATTTTTACATGTAGTGATTTATTAAACTTATTCATCATTATCAATTGTAGTAGATAAAAATTATGAATAAAACTTATTGTATTACCTTGTAAAAAGAATTTGTGTTCATAACGTGTTATAAAAATAGATTAAAGAAATTATATAATAAAAATAGAGTAGAGAGTAGAAATGAAGAAGAAATAAGAGAATTGAGAAAGTATATTCACTTGTAATTTATTCATTCTCCAAGCCTCTATTTATGAGTTTAGAAATGAGCATTCAAATGTCATGAGCTATAAATTTAATTGTGTAAATAAATTATAATAAAAGGAAAACATTAATCTATAAAAGAGATTATACAAATGGGAGTTATGGACATCTAAAGTTCAAATATTTCATAACAAAATCATATAATTTTTAAATTTTATAGAAGTATTAGTGTATAAATGGGCAAATGAGTTCCTTTTAAAGTTTGATTAAGTAAAATTAAATCCTTTTTTATTTTAGTCTAGTATACTTTTAAATTAGTCTATGATTTGTTTTACTTAGCAATTTCAGTTGAAAATATCTGCTTACAAAATAATTATGCCTATTATGAAATTAATGCTATTAATGTTAATATTCTACACTAACTTTTTTAGTTTGCATTGAAGCTATTTTATCTTTAAGCTATCTCAAAAAAAAATTTGATGAATAAATTATTGATAACTCCTTGATATTTTAATTTTGACATACATAAACAAATTGATAAAAGGTTTAATTGTTAAAAAAATATCCGAATTATTCAAGTTTTCACAATTTTAATTCAATTTATAAATTTTAACAAAATGGTACTTACACTAATTTTTTATCTTAAAAAAAAAGCTTTTAATACAAAAATCTAGCATGCTCTTCTTACGTAGCAGCCGAAACCTTTTTTTAACAAAAATAAATATTAATTCAGCATTTCTTTTGCTGACTCGTCAAAATGGGACGAATCATAAACATAATCTATAAAACTATTTTATCATTCAAGAATCCAAATCTAACAAACCTTAAGACATCAAAATGAAAACAAAAATAACAAAACAGCAGGGATATGAATTAGATGATGATAAAAGAATGCCTTTGTTTAAGAGTCATTCAACCTCTTATATCTCAATGCCAAACCTTAAGTGGCCAAGCAAGCTCAGCATCATTAGCTTTTTTTGAGAGCTTAAAGAATTTTAGCTCAGAAGATCTGGATTGGAGCTTTTTAACAACTTGGAGAATTCCAGTAGAAGACCCCTTACTTCAAATTAAAACCAAATCCAAATCTTTATTGAAGTCTTTATGAACATTTAATGAAAAATAATGAATTTTGTGCCCCAATTTCAAGAATTCCCTATATGCAACATTGACACACTCAAAAGTCTGTCAATCCTAACTCTTTTTCATTCGACAATTTATACAGAAAAGCCAACAAATCAAAGAGCAACCAAAAGCCACTATAAAACTAATAAATAGGTATCAAAAGTTTCAGTCTTGAATTTGGTAAAAAAAACAAAACAAAACTTTCGAATTCAATCAAAACTAGAAATCAAAATAATGAGAAAGTGAAATAGGATTGAGTGAGTATAGAGTGTGATTACTGGTAATTTGGAGGGAGAAGTCTAGGATGATAGAGAAAAGAAGAACCCTAATTTAAATAGAGGAAAGAAACAAATGGAAAATGAGTGGGAAGAAGAACTTAAAGTGAATAGGAGTTTAAAGTTTTGTTATTAATTTGAGTGAAATAGAAAAAAGAGGGGAATTCAGAAACCAAAATAAAAGAATAAGGAAAGAGAAACAAGAGTAATATCATCTTCAATAGTGCTTTTTATTTTAAATAGCATTTTTAATAGAATAAAAAGTATCTTAAGGTATCTTTAAATATAGAGTAAAAAAATTTTACAAATCCAATAGACTCTTTATATTTTTATTCTTCATTTTATTTTATCCCTTGTAAATTAATATTTATCAAAAGAAAAAAATAAATTATTATTTTTATGATAAGAAAACATTAAAAGTAACATATCAATAAAAAGATAGAACATACATAGAAAATTTGTGTGCTTTAAATGACATGTAAAATAGTTAAATTTAGTTCTCTAGATATAGAAAGACAAACTCAATATATTCTCTAAATTTTAAAAATAGAAAGTCTATTAGATTTTTTTTATGAATTTACTATTTAAAATAAAGTAGAGAGCTCAAATAAATAGTTTATTGAGGATGTTCCAAAAGAGGAGGAGAGATGCTTTCTTTTTCGTATTTCCGTTTCAAATTTTTTGATTTCTAAATGATAAAATAGTTTTGCACTTTACGTTTATGATTCACACTATTTCAATGAGTCAGCAAAAAAATACTAAATCAACATTTATTTTTGTTAAAAAAAAGTTCTAACTACCATGTAGGAAGAGCACACCAGATTTTTGTATTGGAAACTATTTTTGAAAACAAAAAAAATTAGTGTACATACTATTTTGTTAAAGTTTATAAGTTGAGTTAAAATTGTGAAAGTTTGAATAGTTTAGGTATTTTTTGATAATTAAGACTTTAAAAAATTAATAGTGCATTTTCTGTCATTTTATAAGAAAAAAATCATTTGAGATTCCAATTAGAAGTGATGGGGCTTGAATGTATTAACTGCTCTGTAGTTATGGACTTACAGTCGATGACAACGAGTAGAAACCTAAAACCCTTGTAAAAGGTTATTAGAACATCTCAATAATGCTCTATATTTCACTCCTTCTAATATTATAAAAAATTCACTTCATATTTTAGTTTGTCTTAAAAATTATGTATACTCCAATAATATTCATTATATCACTTCCTATTTTAATTTTTTTATTAATACAACTATCTAGAAAAAAAAAATGAAGAAGAGAGTAAAAGATAAAAAAAAAAAAGAGAGAGAAAAGAAAAATAATAAAATATTACGTATGAACTTCTTGTGGTTCTTAAATATAATGAGACAAAATATAAATTTTATGGAGTGATATAAGTAAGAAGAAAGATAAAGAAACTGTTGGAAAGCGTAAAACCCCTAAATATATGGAATGATGGAAATATGGAAGCTGTTGCGGATGCTATTAGACTGTATATGAAATCTTCGAAAATTTACACAAAATATAGAAAAATGATGTGTTGTTTTGCTCTCTAGTATTTAAAAATTTATACAATATCAAATGAATGGGTATTATTTCAATAGCATGAGAGTATACTGTTAATTTTTAATTTTTCTAATTGTAAGTTGTTTAAAACCTAGAGTTGATGGTTATCAATAATTTATTCTAAAAATAATAGAAAAATATCAAGTATAACACTTAACTTTAGTTGAGTGCTATGCGTAATCTTGAAAAAAAATAATAATTTGCTACTTGGTTTGGAGACGATAGAAGAAGAGAAAAAAAAGTAGGTGTGAAGGATAGAAGAATGTGCTAATAGTTAGAGCTGGCAAATCATGTTATGTATTTTTTTTGTATCGTGTCTTATTTTTTATCGGTTTAATAGTTTTGTATCTCGTGTATACGTTATATGACATGAAACTATTTGACACAATTAACTAAATATGTCTACACGTGTATATATACACAACACGGGATACAAATATATATAAATATTAATACAATTATAAAAATAATAGTTATACAATCTTTATTTATATATAAAATATACTAATACAATTAATTTTAACATAACGTATTATAAATTTATTATATATAAATATTATAAATATTTAAAATATTACAATATATATTTAAATATTTTATATAATGTTAATTTAAAATAATTAAATTTTTTATATATTTTTAATTGTGTTTTAACAGGTTAAATAGGTAAAATTTGCTTATGATATGGTTTTTTCCATGTCTTAATCGTGTTGACATGGTTATGATTTTAAGGTCAAACACATATCCGTCCAAGTCTATGTTGTTTAATTCTATTGTGTCACAAATTGTCAACTCTATTAACAGTGTTAGGTGTTGAATATTAGGGCTGTAATCGAAATGAACCAAACTAAATATTGATGAGTTCGAGCTCATCTCGTTTAAATATATCATAGGCTCGAGCTCAATTCAAACTTTTATAGTTGAGCTCGAGTTCGGCTCATTTAAAAATTATTGAGCTGCGAGTGGCTCGAGTTTGGTTTGTAAAAAGCTCGTTTATTATATTTAACGAATTAAGCTTGAGTTCGACTCATCAACGAATAAAGACAAAAGTTCGAGTTCGACTTGTTAACAAATAATTACAAAAGCTTGAGCTCGATAACAAAATATAATACAAACGGGCTTTAAATAAACACGTTCATAAGCTTTTAAACGAATACGTTCGTGAACTTTTAAACAAACATGTTCGCAAGCTTTAAATGAACATATTTACGAGCTTTTAGATGAACATGTTTACGAGCTTTTAGATGAACATGTTCACAAGCTTTTAGACAAACAAATTCATAAGCCCTTAAATGAACACGTTTGTAAACCCTTAAATGAACACATTTGTAAGCCCTAAAACGAACATGTTCACGATCTAACGAATCAAACAGTATCGAATTTGAGCTCGAACTCGACTCGTTAAGCTGAACAAATGATTTTGAATGAGCTTTTTCTTCAAACTGAGACTTGAATAGCTCACGAGCAGTTTGGTTCATTTACACCCCTATTTAATATGCAAAAACTGAAGTAGATTGAGAGGAACAATGGGGGAGTAATTGTTTAAACAAGAGGAAATATCGATGATTATTGATTATTGAAAGTTTTTTTTCATTTTACCAATGTTTTTCCACATTTTCATTGTCAAAATTTTAATTTTTACCGATTTTTAATTATTTTCTTTTCAACTATAGAATTTATTGTGCATTTAGCATAAGTTTGTATTCGACTGAGAAATAAAGTGGCTTTTTTCCATCTTTTAAACATAAATTAAAATTTTCATTAACTTGCATGACCACCACTTATCTATATGTATTTATTTATTTATTTTTAATCATTGTTTAATTAACTTAATTACCAAAATAAATATGTAAGTTTGTATTTGATTAATTTAATTACCAAAGTAAACTTTGGATAAACTCTAATTATCAAATGAAATATATAAACTTGTATTTAATTAACTTAATTAAGGTTATTTACTTTGGTAAATCTTGACTAGATCTTTGATAAACTTTGGATAAACTTTTGGTAAATTTTGGGTATACCTTTAGTAAACATTTGGTAAATATTGGATAAACTTAGGTACCTTCAACTTTCATTAATTTTCTAGTAAACCTTAGTTAAATCTTAGGTAAATATCGAGTAAACTTTATTTCAACTTTCAATAGTTTTTTAGTGAACATTAATTAAATATTGGATAAACCGCAAGTAAACATTAGATAAATATTGATTAAACCTTAGGTAAACATTGTTTAACTTCAAGTTTCATTAATTATCTGGTAAAACTTGGATAAATATTTGGTAAACATTGAATTCTGATATTTTTGTGACATTTTTCGCAATTTTGAAAAAAACTTTATCGCTTTTTCTTTTTGGACAGTATTTTAGTAAATATTTATGTATTTTTTTCCATTTTTCTAAAAATCTCTTTAAACTACTATTGAATTAGGCTATATTTGAATGAAGAGATTTTAAATGAGAAATTTTTAGCAATTCATGGATTTATGTCAAATTCATTATTTGACTACTTAAAAATATTAAAATCCATGAATTTTGAAAAATTCCTCATCCACTAAAATCTTTTATTTTTTAAGGATTTGATTTTCCACCTCTTAGGTGGAAAAGTCTAAAATCAACTGTTACTAGACTCTTAGGAAATCACAAAGTCCTAGATATTGATTGTCAATGTGAAGACTGCTTATAAGATGCTCTTTATGAGAGTGATGATGATTCTTCTTCTAAGAAAAAAAAAGAAAAAGAAGAGAATTAATATAGATCTGACAAAATCATGAGAAGGAGATTTGATGACAATGATCCGTTTGTTGGCTTGTTAAGACAACCGTTTGGAAAGTATGATTATGTTGTCAACTATTCTGAACCTCCTTCTTTCAAGACCAAGATACCAACACCAACAAATCCTGATTAGGATGAGCATCTACAGACAGATTGGACCTTGTGTTGAAATGGAATTTCTTCCTACGGAGCTTCTTCATGATACAAAGGCCAAAGTGATTTTGGGATATAACAATTTTTAGCAACAATTTGCCTATGTAGTTCTCTGACCTCTAATGGATAATTGTCACAATTTCCCCAAGGAGAATAAAGGAATGTTTGATAGGCTTCAAACAGGACATAATGTTCATACCACTTGAGAAAAACTATAGCTTGAACTTCTTTTGTAGGGATATCAACACTCCAATTGTCATGAAGGACCTTAAAGAAGAATTGTTTCCAAACATCCAAAGGACGAAACCAGCTTAGAAACTTGCGGGAGTTTTCTAGTAATGCTTGTGTTGCTAACAAATTGTACTAATATAGAGGAAAAAATTCAAATGCCATGAAATACATTAAGCAAAGGTACCATATCATATGTAGACTTTCTTTAGGGAAAAGTCCTTATGTGGAAATTTTGAAAACTTCCATGAAAGGAGCTTGAGGATTGAAAACTTCTTGAAGGATAAATGTTTTCCCATTTCTCCTTATTACTGAATATTGGGAGCTAAGCATCCTTTCAATTTTTTATTTTTTTGTCATAGTTTTTGTGAAAGACCAACCAAGAGGATATCTTTAATCAACAATTGGGTTTGAAACCATATAGATTAGCGGAAATGGTTTGGATTAAAGTTACCAGATGAAGAGATTTTTTATTTTGAATTGGCCTGGATAATAAATCTGGTATGCAGTTCTGATCTCCTTTTATATGCTAAATAGTAAATGAGAACCTAGAAAACCATTCACTTACCTTAACAATTGAAAGTGTGAGACTCATTTTCCTTTGAATTCAAGGATCTTTGGAAAAGAAGAACAGTCCATGAGTATAAGAAAATTATGTCTTATTAGGTGGATTCAAATTTCTTGATACCATTATTTACCGCTAAGATTTCTTTGAAAGTAGAATGGTAGTATATTTCAAAGTTCTTGAATTGGCCGCTGGCATAAGCATAAATTTGTCTATTTCCGTCTTTTTCTTCTGAAAGAATAGCTCCTCAATATTCATCACTTGTATTAGTCTGAATGATTCTTTTTCCATTTGTTAGTATGTGTAAAGGAGGAAGATTTGAGTAGATCTCCTTTAATTTCTTTACAGCTTGAGTCTGGATAACTGTCCAAGGTAATGGCTTCTTTTTCAATAATTGCTGTAAAGGATAAGCCCATTGAATGAATTATGGAATAAAGTTCCTAGCATAGTTGGCCACACCCAGAAACTAATGAACTTGCTTTACTGACAAATCAATATCAAGTAACTGTAGCAATTCTTGTACGATGTGAGGACAGGGCTGATATGTGCCATTCTTGAAAGTCATGCCAAGAAAGTCTATTTTCAGTCTGCTAATGTGCATCTTCCTTTAGAAAGCATGATTCCATATTGAGCTGTGAGGTCCATGAACTTTTATAAAAGTTGATAATATATCTTTTCATCTTTTGAAAAGAGAAGGATATCATCAATGTAAATCAAGACAAAAGATAAGATCAGCTCATAGATACGTGTCATTGCCTTTTGGAAAAGTGAAAGGGCCACCTTTAGACTGAAGGACATGACTGTCCACTAATAATGATGATTGGAAATATAGAAAGTCGTTTTGTATTTTTCTTTCTTGTGGATACCAAGTTGCCAAAAACCGGATTTCAGATCAAACTTAGAGAAAACTTTGGCATCTTTGAGAAAAGTGACTAAGAATGATATCTTTGGTAAAGGAAACTTTTCATCCTTGAGAACATGATTCAAAGGCTTATAATCTATCACTATCCTTTTCTTACCTCAAACTTGCCTAGATTTTTTGTTAACATAAAAGGTTTGACATGCCCAATCTAATTTTATTGGTTCAATTAATCCTTATCACAACAATTGAGAACATTCTTGAACGGCTAAGGCTTGATCTTCTAGATTCATTCCAGGACGAGTAAACTTGATAAGATTAATATCTTCATTTTGTTTAAAAGGCAAGGAAATGAAGAATTTTAAACAAGTCTATAATGGGCTAGAGCACCTTAGAACAAAATCTGTATGATTTTCAGCACAATTGGTTTAATGTGTTGGGCTTTAAGATCATCAAAATGGGTCACCAAAGAAACTATAAGCAAGCTTAGTGTAGAAGTGTAAGGAAGGAATTATTTCTTTGATCTTAAACCTTGATTTCAATAGATAGTCGAGATAGTTGGCTAATAACATCGAACCTAATTAGGATGTCTTTATTGGGTAGGGCTGAGCCTAAGACTTTAGTCTAGACAAAACAGTTGGGTAGGAATTGGATTTTAATGGGCTTTACGGTTATAAGGTTTGTAGAAAAATAATCTCCATCAACGGCCTTGAAGAGTTTGGTATGAGTTTTCCAAAAGTGGTCCGAAAAGAATTTGGGATTGGCTATGGTTCGGTAGGCACCAGTATCTATGAAAGCAATAGCCTTAATGGACTTTTCATATTTACTAGTGAAGAGTTGAACTAGGCAGCAAGGAATATGATATTTTTTGGATTTTTGGGAAATAGCCTCAATAGGATAAGGCTGAACATCTAAATGCACTGGCCTAACTTAGAAACTTTTTTCAGTAGCTGATTCACTATCTTCATTACTAATTCATATGAAAGAATCAGGAGAGAGCTCATCTTCTTCAGAAAATAAAGACTCAACATCAGCTTCTTCTAAGTCCAAGTCATATTGGTCATGAATCTGTTGTATTAGCTGAACTGTTTATTTTGGTCTGTTAGGACATTATTTTGCAAAATGACCTTTCTTTCCATAAAGATAGCAACAATCAGTCTTTTGTGCCTTTTCTATTTCTTCCTAAAGAAATTGAATCTTTTCTTTTTGTATGGACGAGAAAAGGAAGAATATTATTTGTAATTCTTGAAATGCTTCTTTTTCTTGCAATGTTTGCAATCACAATTTTTCAATTTGGCACACTTGATTTGAAGATCTGGTCTTTGACATAAGGAATCTATGTCTTTCTTATTGGTCTAATGAAGAGCTTTTTTTACCTATTTCCTAGCTGCACATAATTCTTCTAAGACCATCAACATTTTCTGGTAGATTTGAGACAAAGATAAATCCCAAAGGCTGATTCTTTACTTGCGAAAATATCTAAGAGTTGCATCACCCAATTCTTCTAACACGGACGATATGAATTGTTGTTTCAAATTAACATCATTGGCACCCAACTGATAATATCTAGAGCAAACTCTTTAATAATGATTATCTAAGTGTTTTCTTCTTAGAGAACAACATTTTAATTGGAAAAATTCCAATCGAATTATTTCAATAAGATCTGCAGAACTTCCAACAAACTTAATTTTAATATGCCACAAGGCATTATCAAGAGAGTTAATTTGGTGGAACTGCATTTTGTCGCATTTAGGCGTTCGTAACCACCATTCTTTTAAGCTTCCAACAAATCTGGTGGTGAGTTCTTTAAGTATTTCAGGAACAGGAATTCCAGCTTAATGCTTTGTTTCCATTCAGGCTATGATCTCCAAAAAGACAATTTCTTATTTGATGATGAGGAATATCATCCATAGAAAACCAAGGGTCATTAACAAGTTTTGTCTTGTTTTCTTTTAGAGAGGCAGTGGTAGGACCAATAGTTTCTTTCTCTTCAGAAAACTTTGTGAAATAACCTTCTGCGGGATCAGAAGCTATAAAAAAACCAGTAGAAACTGGCTCGTTGGTCTAGTTAGGCTTGCCATCTTTATGGATAGAACAATACTGGTAGATTCAGAAGTACTGGTAGAGGAAGAAATAGTTTCAGCAGAATGGAATAAAGATGTATTAATACCAGATTCAGAAGATGAATCTAAAGTGTCTTACACATCATCAGAAGTGGTGTTACTAAGATGGTCTTGGGTAAGGGAGTTTGAACTAGAGTGAGAGGGTTCTTGGACTATGTATTGAAAATGGTCTTGTAAGTCTTTGGAGAAATGGCTAGGAGGTTGTGACTCGGGTTCTTTTCCAGGTCTATAAGGAGGAGTTCAGGATGAAGTGGTAGTGTTTGTGGGTTGTGTGGAAGGAATGGAAGTGGTTTGCTTTTTCTTTGGTGGTTTAGGTTTAAGAAGTTGTGTTCTAAGCATTTTCTGGAAATTTTCATGTTGGAGAAATATCGGGTCAACATTTGGGTTTATAGGAGTAAGGGATACAATGGTTTCTGGTAAAGGCAGAGTGCTGATAAAGGCAAAAGGATTAAATGGAGTCTTGATATGCAAGTCTTTTTCTACCTAAGACAATTGTTGTTTTAACTTTGTAATTTCCTCCTATTTCTGCTGAAAAGTAGGGCTAGAAATCTGATTTCGGATCATCTGCATCAACTCATTATGAAGAGTCATAATATGCTTTTAAAGCTTGAACATAAACTCCTGCTCAAAGTTGAACTAATTCATCATAGAGGACTCAACTAAGTTTACTTTGGTCGAAATGGTATCTACTTTAGTTTCAATTTTCCCTAAAGTATCAATTTTCCCTAAAGTATAATTTTGAGCCAAAACATTTTCAGTTTACCAATTAAGCACAGATTCTCCAACTGTAATATCTCAAGGTCTTCCTTAAGCATCAGGACCAGGAGAATGAACATACGAAATCCTTTTGATATTTTTAGTTGGATCCACCATACTTTCCTGTAAAGAAGGAAAGTCACCAGTAGTAGGGCGAAACATACAGATTGGGGGTACCAAAACTAGTACTGGCGGATAAGATAGAGTGGTTTTTGGAATCCCTTGTGGTTCATGCTTCTTAAGCCATCTTAATCCATTATTATATATTAGGAAAGGAGTGGTGTTGGAGGCACCGGAGGCCATGAATCTGGCTGTAGTTGCTCATCCTAATCAGAATTTGTTGGTGTTGGCATCATAGTCCTGAAAGAAGGAGGTTCAGAATAATTGACAACATAATCATACTTTCCAAACAGTTGTTCTAACAAGCCAATAGAAGGATCATTGTCATCAAATCTGCTTCTCATGGTTTTGTCATATCCATATCGATTCTTTTTTTTTTCTTAGAAGAAGAATAATCATCATTCTCACAAATAACATCTTGTAAGCAGTTTTCACATTGACAATTTTTTTTATTCCAATATTATCCCTTATAGATTAATAATATCCTAAAACAACCATTAATCATAAAAAATTCAAAAAATATTTTTCTTTTAATTTCAACTAATTGCTTTATTATTATTATTATTATTACAATTTTAATATGCATTAAATTATTAATAATAAATATTTTTTAGCAATGTAATTAAACGTTATAGTGTATAATAGCTTTATTTTTTTAATTTTTCAACTCTTAAAATAATCAATTTTATTTTTAAAATTTTTAAGTATATTGTGGAATTGATTGTATATGCTTAATTAATAATAAATTATTAATATTTAATAACGAGTAAAATTATAAATTAATTGTCAAATTTATGAATTGTGGTCATTGAACTAAACATAAATATAAAAATAATTATATCATCTATTCATATATTTTATAGTCAACCCAAACGCTAAAATTTTTAGAATTTATGGATTTCAAAATTTCTTAATTCAAATGGAGCATAAGTCAATTTTAGTCAAAAAGGTCAGACTATATAAAAAAAAACCCTAATAACTCATGGTTTCTAAATCTTGTCCGGCTCTATTGATTTAATTAAAAATTGATTTCAAAGCTGGAGGGATTTTTAGGAGTATAATAAAGTCGAGTCAAGTTGATACAATGTTAAATTCGAACTCAATTCAATTAAAAAAATTCAAAGCTAGAACTCAACTAGAGCTTTTTTTTTTTTAGTTGTTTGAAATAAACTTGAAAATATTCAAGCTACTCGAACTTGACTAGATAAAATTCAAATCAACTAAAAAAAGTTAGCTCGACTCGACAAAACTCGAATATATTTAAATATTAAAGGTATAAGAGTAATTTAATAGATAATAAAAAAATCAATTATTTGATTAAGTTCGCAAACCTTACGAATAGGATATTGTGATACTTGAGTTCGACTCGTTAAATTAGTTGAACTCGACTTAATTAACTTCTATTTGAATTCGAATATTTTATAAATCGATTTTAAATAGTTCACGAGTATAGAGATTCGTAGTGTTAATCCGGAAAAATTGGTCACCCAAGTGATTGAATTGAGAACCCACTGGCCTGATCAAGTGCAGTTTGATTGGTTAGAAAACTTTTTTGGAAAATGACACAGGTGTTCATGCTTGACATGAACTTTAAATTCGTTTTTACTTGTATATTCATTTTAATTATTAACAAAATTATTCAATAATTATATATATTTAATAAAGTTGAACTTAATTATTTCATTTTCATTATTAGTATAAAAAATTATAAAATATTCATATAAAATACTTTAAAATTAATTTGAGTTCTATTAAAATATTATTTTAATAGATAAAAATAATATTATAATGTAATTTTTTATAAAATTTATTGTATATTTTTATTTTTTTAAAATTAAAAAATAAATAAATGAATAAATTTATTGTTTAATTTAAATTATTTTTATAAATATTTTTGTACATAGTTCTGTATTAATTAATTTTTAAATATAAATATTTATGAAATCAATTCAGTATAAATGTTTTTTACATTTTTAATATGTTAAATATTATATATTTAATATTGATATAATTCTATTTTAATTAGTTTAGGCTCTGTTTAGGGTTTAGGGTTTCGCAAAATTAGCTTATAATCTAGCTATAAATTGGTAATTTAATTATAGTTGATAATCTAATAGTTAAATTTGGTAGCTGATTGAATTAAAAGTATTTAGTAAAACTAACTAATAAATATGAAATGATGTAAAAAGACTTGTTTATATTAATAAAAAAATGTATAAAATATATTTAAATACATATAATATAATATATATATATGCATGTCAAATAATATAAAAATTACATCAAATATTTCAATTCAATATAACATAATAATATATTTGAAAAATAAGATATATATATATATATAGTAGAATGGTGAAGGATACAAGGTTTTTGTAATACCCATTAAATAGGGTTTAATTGTAACATATAAGTAAATGACATATGAGGATATTTTGGTAATTAAAAGTAAGAATTTAAAATATATGTATATATGACTTAGTTTTGGAACCATATGAGAGTTATATTGTGAGGATAAGAAGGTATATATGGGGTATATTGGTCAATTTTGGCTTTAGTTTGAAGAGAGCGATGAAATAAATGAAGAAAAATGTGAAATAAATGATTCACGTCTATGACAAGATGATTAATAGTTGTGAACAGTGTGGTGAAAGATAAGTATTGACTATTTTGAGGCGACTATTACAGTAGACGTTCATGACCGTGAAAGCACTAGTATATAAGTTTTTTATACGATCTTATCTTTATTTTTCACCATATTTTCAACTCTCAAACCCAAAAATAGATCATAGACACCCAAGAACCCCCAAAAGAGTGATTCTTCATAGATTTTGGAGTGATCAAACACCAAAACCAAGAGAGAAAATAAGATCAAAGTGAAATTTGGAGGATTTGACAATATAGAAGAAGAGTTGGAGGAGAGAGAATTTGTAAGTAAGGGAAGCACGGTTTCCTTGCAAGATCAAGAGTGTTTTCTACCATCAAGAGGTAAGAAAACACAAGAACTCCATCTCTTAGCTATGATTATGAAGCTATATGAAGAGATTGTGTATATTAGATGAAGAGCCATAGATGAGGGGTTATGGAAGAAGAAAGGTGTTGAGGTTTTGTGTATATTATTGATCTTTGAAGTTGTGGGGAGTAAGATACCATGAGATTGAGTTAAAAATGTGCATAATAACCATAGTTTGGGGAGCATAGGTTAGTTTTTCATTTTTGCTATATGTCTATGGAGATAGAATTTGATATATGGATGTATTCATGATAGGGAAACAAGGAGAAGAGAGAGTAGAACATCAAAGAGAGTGAGTGGCTCCTTAGTTTGGTTTTGGTCAAGCTCCTTGTAAAGGTTTGTACATATTTGCATTGTTATTTGCCATTGAATATGATGAAATGCATGTAAATGATGAGATGTGTGCATAAACAGTATTGAGCATGCTTGTTTGATAAGTAAGGTAATATTATGATTTATGAAAGTATGAATAGCATGTTCAAATGTTAGAGAGTTAATTTGAGTATATGAATATGTATAAAATGTTAAATGAGCATGAAAACGATAAATGTGCTTTAAAGTGTGATTGTATCCATAACTTGATGATAAGATTTGGGCATGTATCACATACATATTACGCAGTGGAAAATAAAAATTTTCAACACCCGAATCAAATGATTATACTTGTGCTAATTAAAACTAATTTAACAAAGTAAAATTCAGAAATTATACCTTTATAATTTCTTGATTTTTCTTCAACTTCTCACCTTGTTGGGTTGTAGCAAACCACAACAATCCAATCTCAGATTGTCTCTAACAATATCCACGCGAAGAAGAAAGAATAAAACTACTAGAGAGATGGCTTGAACATACCTCAAAGTGCTAGCAATAAGAATGTTCATTTGAGAAGAAAAATTAAACTCTTTAATTTTTCTTATTGTCTCCAAAAATTTTTCTTCTTTCAAAAATTTTTTCTTGTCTATTTTCTGTCTTTTGAGGTCTTTTAGATCCAAAAGAAAATCAAAAAAGTAGATTCAAATTCAAGAGAGGAGAAATGGGAGGTTATGAATAGTAAATAATGGTTTAATGGCCATTTAAATGCCATACGCGGGCAGCTGTGAGCTAGCGTGCACAGTAACCCGCCTGGGCCCGTATGGGCCCGTCAACCTCCTCAAGCAATTTTTTCCTGCGATCTTATCGCAAACCGACTCGAAATAATTCTCTCATATTTTATATCTCATCCAAATCCATTTTACTCATTCTTTACATCTCCAAAGCATGTGACCCATTAGGTTCCCGATTATGTTGGCCACTTAAATTATCAAATAATTTAAGCAAGTCATGAGCGGTATCTAGCAACACATCATGACTCCCAATTGACCGGAAAGTCAGTGATTTGACTACGAACCTTTCCATAGATAATAATATGTGCAACTCGTCCTTTCACCATTCTATACCCCACTCGGTTCAGAGCATGGACTATGTGTCAGCTTCTACTAGATTGACTACGTCACACCTAGCCCAAGTGATTTTAGATCTTGTCACTGAGATTCAATACTCAATTAAACATGTCACTGAAGACCATCTTCATGACAGTTCCACTCTAGCTAGAGATTCCCAAATAATGATCCCAACAAGAGGTCGTGGGTATACTTTCCTTCTATCAGAAGCGGTGAATCCTTTGTTTGCTACCCAATTACCTTTGAATACCTCAAGCTGTACCCAATCACCACCCTATGAGCGACCTCTATGAGGCAATAAGGAATGGAGTCAAAGCACAGAATCAGTATCCAAGATATCCTCGAGTATCTTAAGTCTAATGATACATGCACCATTGCTATCATGAGACTATCATTGACATTTGAATAGATAAACCATATGAGTGTCCCATAGCAGGTCAATCAATGTACTTGACTACTCTTAGCAAGCATCCACATATTAACTTTGAACATCTCATGCTCATAGCTTATGAAATCTATTGATTGATCCAATCAAGGAGTATAACATGTGCTAGTCTATCTGGATCAACAATGTCCCATCTTGTTGATCCTATGACTAGTGATAATTTAGATACTAACATAATTACACATGATAGGAATCTCATTATCATGATCCCGTCATAATTTCCTTCATGTTATGTTTCATATCATGGACTTTCATTAATCAGTTTAAATCTATATCAATTCATATGCAAATGAATACTAATATAATGAAAGAATGTCTTTATGAATATGTACACTAAGTGCCTTAGGCGATTGCCTTTTGGGCACATCTCTAACACTTGAGTTATTGAGCTTAGTTGTAAACATAAAATATGGTGCTTTGAGTTATGTATACTTGAGTATGATTGTGTTATATGCTCATGAATAATTGTTATATGTGATTAGGAAGTGTTTAGAATTAGAATTTTTGCAAAATTTGATCATATGAACAAGTTAGGCTCTTTCACAATCAGTGTCACAATCAAGCTGAAAACTGTCATGATGATGAATCTTAGTCCAGTAGCTTTCATGACCAGGCTTCACACTCAGTGCAAAATTCATGATCATAAAGACATTGTTTACAATAAAAATAAAGTGTGTTCAAATATATATGAGAATATGTTTATGAACTTAAATATGTTATATGTAACATGATGGAAATATGGAAGATTGAAATTAAAATGAAAAGATATAATGAGATAAATGCTCATTTTTCTATCCGATGGCTACTTTAGGGTAGATAATGTACAATTAAAGGGATAAGCGATACGTATTGACGAGCCTATGAGTGAGGATAGGGAGAATGGAGCTTGGTAAGTGTCCTTGCTCCTAGTACTCAAAGATTTATACTCAGTCAAGATATTTTGAGCTTGGTAAGCATTCTTGACTTGAGATTTTGGTCCTTTACTTCATACTCCGTATCCGGCTAGTCCAGAAATGAGACTTGGGCGATTTATTGAATAAAAGTGAAATCCGAATATTATAGTCTGACATGTTTCTTTTTCGTGCTATATATATAATGTTTGAGAATGATATGCCATGATATATTGCATGCCATGTAGTTGCATAAATGCATTAAAAAATTTTATTGTATATATGTACCAGCAAGTTAGAGATAGTTTAGCGTGAATTTTTCTCACGCAAGTTTAGGAGCTTATGGATATAAAAGTCTCAAAGTTGATAAAGAGAATGAATAGTGCCCATATCCATAGAAGACATCTTTGATCTGGTTTGTGGGTCTAAGCTATCATCTTTTATATTGTATATGGTCATGCATTTGGGAATAGTGAATACGACTTATATAATGCTAAATTTTATAATGAATATTTGATATATGATGAATGTAAGGAACATGTATGAGGCTTAGAGCCTAAACCAAATGTTGTTGTTTATGATGTAAAAAAATATGCATGATCTTATTATATGAAATGATGAATCTAATTAACCAGATGTAAGAGAAGTAAAGATAGTGACATTCTGCTAATGTAATGAAATTGTTTATGTTATAGGGTTATATAATGGGTATAGTCTTATTATATATGTGGGGCGCCACAGTTTTTGTTGTTAAAGGTTATAAATTTTGGTGAAAAAATTTAGGTTTTACGGAAAATGAAATGAAAAATTAAAACTAGGGATATTTTTAATAAGAGTGGCAATATTTATATATTTTTACTAACATTTTTATTGTTTGAGTCACTAAAATAACGACATTTATATGGTAAATGTAATAAATATCAGTTTCTGGGGACACTACTAAAAGTGTCGTTAAAAGTAAAAGTTGGCTTTTTTTAAACCACACGAGGCGGTTTCCTTCGTCAATAAAAAAACTAACCCTACCCTTCACCATTTCTCCCCCACGCCGCACCTTCACCATTTCTCCCTCACGTTGCGCAACTCTCTTTTCCCTCTCTTCTCTTAATATCTTGATTGAAATCCCTAAACCTTTCGTCTCCATCATCTCTTCTAGCTCCCTCTACTCGTTCTTCCTCCACCATGGATTTAACATTCGATCTCACTCTTAATATAGTGGCTCTCCTTGCTTTTCTACGGTGCCCAATCTCAATATTTACAATTTTTCCCTCTGGTTTTTGAATTTCATGGTTATCATTCCCATTAACAAGATTCGCTAAAGACCAAGTCCTGATGGATTTGGAGGAGTTTTAGGTAAGAGCCAGGAGTGCTTTTGTGCGATTCATATGAAAATGTAGCTGATTGGTAGCCGATCTCATCGGGACAAATTCTAGGCCCGCGTTGTTGTTTCGGTGGCGGAGGGCCTGATTTTATTTCTCTTTTTTTTTTGTTCCTTTTCTGATTGTATGGGGAGTTACGAAAAGCGAACTCTGTTTTATTATAATTGATATTTTTACTCTGGCAGGATGAAGATCAATAATTTTTTTTCTGGAGTTTTGGAAAAAGACTCTCAACTCTTTGACATGGACGGAGATATATACTGCATCAAGTCAAGTCAAGTCAAGTCCCGGTTGCAGCTGATTTTGATTCAAGGCAAAGTGCGTTTCGCAGAGAAGCCCTTAGCAAGGTAGCATTTAATTGGTTTTTTTTTTTATTTCACTCTTGCGTTTTTATGATATAACATTGTTGTTTTCATCAGGAGTTTGAGCCTCATGGTGAACATATGGCGTACGCCCCGGCTGGAACATTGAAAGGCGAATGCTCTGATTTAAGTATAGATGAAAAGTTAAGTGCTTTAGTGGCTCTAATTTGTCTCCTTAGTGCTGGCTCCATTATTAGAATGGAGGTAATACTAGTAAGCTTAGCACTGTTAAAATTGAAGAAATAACAGCATTCTTCTGTGACTTTTGGATCATGTATTTTCTGTTGAAGATCGTACAAGTGCTAGCTATGCAATATGACGTTCTCTTGATTGTTGACTTAAATATATGACTTGCCTTCTCCATCTCTCCTCCTTTTCAATTGTTATTCTCATCTCTTCTCTCGAACAAAACCTAAAGCTTTGCTAGATGGCATTCTTACGTGGTGACTCTGGTTCAAGGATGTTAAGCGATAGCCAAGAGAAATCTGTGTCTGGAGGTGAAGTTGTTATTTCTAAGGCTTGCTGTTAAATGATTTGATTGTTAATAGCAGTGATTTAATCTTATCAATATTTTTCTTTTCTTTTCCAGTGAGTGTTGGTATTTCATAACAAGAATTAGCCGAGATCATGAAAACTCTCTTGATGCTTAACAGTTTGACTTGCTGTGCTTAGTTATTTGCATTCCATTGTTTGTTTGTCACGCTTACTTGAATATTGGTGTTTACATTTTTAGGATTTTGCTGTCCAAGAAGGGTACTAACAAAATATTTTTATTAATTTCAAACAGAAACCAGGAGGGAGACAAGAGAAATTGGAAGCACATGATTTCTCATTTACTCTTTTATCCCATAATAAAGGATATTAATTTTAATGTATTTAGATAATACTTTCGATTATAACAGTGTAACTTTATTTATTTGTATGCTATTTTAAATTGTAACCATATTTGCTGAAATTCTACTGTGTATATTTGTTCGACTGTAATTTTGTTAATATTGTTTGGACAATATTTTTTGAATTTTTTTGTAGTTATTATAATGTAAATACCATTTATAAATTACGGCCAATTTAATGCTAATGCATTGGGTGTTGCTAATTTAAGGACACTAACTTATTGATTTTGAGACACTAATTTTAGAGCGCATCACTAATTTTGTGATGCAAAATGTAGACACCTTTAAATACACCTATTTTTAAATGTGCAGCTAATTTAATAACGCTAACTCCTAAAACTGTAGCTAATTTAGCGACATAATAAATAATTAGCGTATAATGTAGATCTTAAAAATAGTGATGGAAAATAACGTCACAATTTTTAGAATTAACGACTTATTTTAAAGAAGTGTCACAAAATAAAAAATACCGACGCCAAGCAATAGCGTCACAGATAAATTTGTGATGGCAAATATAATAATGCTATGAATAACGCTTTTCTTGCGTCGGTAATATATTTTGTGACGCTTTTTAGCGTCGTTAAATGAATTCTTCAGCATTCCTAAACACTTATTTTCTTGCAGTGAATTTCTATATTGTTTAAATAAATAACAAAATACAATGATTACTTAATATAAATATGTATTTCAGTGATTAAAATAATAACAATAGAATATAATCAATAATAAATATAACTTTTCACAAATTTATAAATAAAATCAATATATTTTAATTTAAAGAGAATTTGTATTTTATTAAACATTTTCACGAGTAATGTATTTTAGTTTAAGAGGCTAGTTTTATCATTTTATTAAAATATATATACCTAACAGTTTCCCAAAAAAAAAAAAAATAATTGTTCGAGTTTTCTATGAGCTATTAGCTGCTGTTACTAAGTCATTTTACTTAGTTATAAGGGATCCAAAAGTTATTAGCTATATCTAAGAGTTGAACCAAACGCCATGCTCTATTGAAATTCTATTTTTTTCTATTGTTTTACCGGGTTGAATCCAAAAACACTGCAATAATTTAACATAATTAGTAGTAGTTATTGTATATTTAAGCACTTCAATTTTTTTTTAAGTATTGTTTGGATTAAAAAATTTTAAAATTTATAAATTTTATAAAATTTAAATATATAGATTCGTAAAATTTTATCGTTTAGTTTGTGTTTATACCATATTTTTTATAGTTTCATTGAGTTGGGGCTCAAGCCTATTACAAGAGTAAAAATCCAAACTTATAAAAATTGAGAACCTATGTCCATGAACAGTCTTATATTTTTAGAGGACACAATCAAAATAAAATCTCGGATAAGTGGAACATTATACGAGCAATTAAGGACCTGAAGAGAAAGTGACAGAAAAAAGTTGATAATGTGAAAAGTTTATTCCAAAATTTATTCTCTCTAAGTATTTATTAATTGCTAACTTAAATTTCATTATTGTCAATATTATTTACTCAAATTTTATATTATTTAACAATCAAATTTAGGTGTACTGTTAAGGAAACCTAAAGATCTATAGTTAATTGATTAAAAATCAAAGCATAAAAACACTTTAATTTTTTTTTAACATTTTTTAATAATCATTTAGGTGTACTCGCATTTAGGTGTACTCGCATTTTTTAACATTTTTTTTTTGCAACAAACAATTTGTTTGTAAAATTAATTGATTTATAATGTAGGTTACATTGCATAAGCAGAAATTTAATAATTAATTTTCAGTGTAATTTTTTACTAAATATTAATTATTTATAATTAATCAAATATTTTATGGTTTTTTTCCATAATTATATTATTTTTTTTTTTGAAATTCAATTCAACTTACTTTTTTTCGAAAAAAAAAAAATACAAGTGTAAAACTGGAGGTCACAAGCGTCAAAAGTCAAATCCAATATAAGGTTATCAGTGTTATTCTTTGCTAAATATTAATTATTTATAATTAATCAAATATTTTCTGGTTTTTTTTTACCATAGTTATATTGATTTTTTTTTTTGTGAAATTCAATCCAACTTACTTTTTTTAGAAAAAAAAAATACTGGAGGTCACAAGCGTCAAAAGTCAATCCAATATAAGGCTAACCTGACATTGAGTTTAAAAAAAAATTTTTTAGTTTTGAAAACTGTTTTTGGTAGAAATATATAAATATATATATATTTTTTAGAAGTAAATTTGAAAAAAATAATTTATAAAAAATTAAAAAAATCAGTTAATTAAATAAAAAAATTCAAAATTTATTTTTGAGACACAAAATAGCAATTTCAAACACTCTTATAAATATTTTCAAAATTAGAAATATTAATTATTGTCTTTTAGAGTAATTAAAGATATTTTTAAAATATTATTAATTTATTAAAGATAATTTTGAAATATTAATAAAAAACGAAAGATTCTAAACTTTTTCACTTGTAAGGTGGAAAATAAAATTATTTTAGTGGATGAAATATTTTTTAATATCGATAAATTTTGATATTTTTAAATAGTCAAACGATAAATTTTGTTTAAATTCAAAAATCTATAATCCAAATATAGCCTAAATTGTTAAAAAAACAAAAGTTCTAAAATAGTTGGTAAGGAATTGAGAAAGGAAAACTGAGAGCATCCTCACAATATTTTTATTTTTCACTTTTTATTTATATTTAAGAGTTTTATATCATCAAATAGATTTTTAAAGTCAAATTCTTTAGAATAATCCTAATAATACTCTTAAGTTACTCTCTATTATATTATACAAAACTGAATTTTTTATTTTAATTTATTTTAAAAATTATGTGCATTCCACTAATAGTCTCTATCTCATTCCATATTCTAAATTTTTTTATTAATATAACTTTCTTAAAATTAATATAAATTTTTTATTAATACAACTTTATTGAAAAAAAGAAAAATAAAATAAGATATTGATAAAACATTATTTGCTACTCTTATATTTAATAAGAGAAAATATCACTCTTAGAAATTATAAGTAAAACATTTGACTTTATTTAACTACTTGTTTGGAAACTTTCTTTAGGGAGGAAAGAAAATAAGAAAAGAAAGGAGGAGAGGAAAGAAAATTATAATGTTACAAATTTGCTATTTTAACCTTTAGTCTATAATATAAATACAATGATGTGAATACAGCCATTTTCCTTTCTCAATTCATATTTTTCTCTCATGTTTTAGAGAAAATGAAGGAGGAACATATGCAAACAAGATAAAATTATTTTTCTCATTTTCCTTCCTCCCATATTTTCTAATAAACCAACTCTTGCAATTTTATTTGTAATATTGTATTGAAAATGCAATTGGTAAACAAACCCAATTTTATTTTCCTTCCTCTCTATTAATAATATTGTATTGAAAATGCATTATATAGAATATAAAGAGTTGGTTTTATGTTGTATTAATTTTATTATTGTTATTATTATTATATAGTGTAAAATGCTATATGTTATTAATAAAATAATTTAATTATCAATATCAAATCGAAGTATAGAAAAGAGCATAGAATTAACATATAAAATGCCATTAGAAAAATAATTTACAAACTAAAAATGTATACCAATTTTCAAAATATTTTTAATATTATTTGTTATAAAAAAATAGTTTATTAAATGTTAGAATAAATATATATGTGTAGAAATAAGCTACTTCGGTGTATGTAGTATTTATATATAGATATACATTACTTTTACGTAGATATATACTACTACAATTTCTTATTCACTCAATCATATCATTTTTATCATATAAATAATAAAGTTCACAATACTTATATCAGTTAATATGAATTCATATCATTTTTTTTAAATCAAGTTATGGAAGTCATCCAAAATTTACCCTACTTATAACCATATAAGTTCCAATAATTATATATATATATAATTAATTTTATTGAAAAAATTTATTGTTAATAAATAATAAAATTGGAAACTAATTATTAAATTCATTGATTGGGATCATTAAACTAAATATGAGTTCAACAAAAATTATATCATCAATCCACACATTATCGATCCACACATTTTATAGTAAAATCAAACGATAAAATTCTTATAATTTATAATTTTTATAATCCGTATGTTTAAAATCCAAAAATTTTATAGAATTTATGAATATTAAAATGTCTTAATCTAAACAATGCCTCATACTAAAATAGTGATAATTGAAAACCCTATCTCATCTATAATCTTCTCCCTTTTCTCCTTAAAATTTCATTATAAATATATTTTATTAAATTAAAAAAAGCTAAATATTTTGAGAAATATTATAATCACTCAATCCAAAAAGTCTAAATTTTTTTCATGTATCTAAAATATAAATGCATTTACAATTTTTACATTATAATTAAATTATGAATAATCTTGCATACTCCTATTTAATTATCTAATAATCAATAATTTTTATTTATTTTTTAACAATTCAAATAAAATTTTATTTAAGAGTGGCTTGAAAATCTTTATATGTAACAAAAATAGGAAGATAAAAAAATATAATGTACTTAATATTATATACAAAAAAATTATATTCACTTCTGTACATTTGTATTGATTTATTTATAATAAAAACTAATACTATATACATTTGTATAGATTTTCTTATATTCTCAACCGTACATAAAAACTAATATTATATACAAAAAATTATATTTATTACTTACATTTGTATTGATTTATTTATAATAAAATATACTAAATTATATAAAAAAAAATTATGAACTTTGCATTTTATCACAATTATATCCAATTTCTTAAAAATTTGAGTTTAATTATATGAATTTTAAATTTTGTAATAAATATTGTTTTGAGTGAACTGAATCTCACCCCTAACTGTTTTGTATAGTCCAGAATCTAATTTGAAATTCTTTATTTAAATATTTTACGAACTTATTCTCAATATTAAATAGCTGCAATTTAAAATTATCGCATCTAAAATTGATTGCTTTAAGCATAAAGAATTTCAAATTGGATTTTAGATTGTGCAAAATGGCGCCGTTTTTGTGTACGTGACAATTTTTTTCCATATCATATCCATCGTGTATGCCATGTCATTTTTTTAATATTTTTTTTAATGTTTTTTCAAGTTATCGCCACATGAGTTTGAAGTAAGGTCTAATCCATTTGATGCAATATTTTTTTACAGAACTTAAAATACAATTAATTAAACTCAAATTTTTTAAAAATTAGATATATATGTGATAAAGTGCAAAATTTATAATTTTTTTATAATTTAGCCAATAAAATATCATGTACTTAATATATATATTTTTTATTCATCTAAATCATATTTTAGTTATTTTACGCATGGATTAAATCTAATATTTTATTATTTCTCTTTTCTTATTTTTCAATAAAATTATATTAATAAAAATCTTATACATTAATTTTAAGAAAGTTACAATAATAAAAAATTAGAATAAGAAGTGAAATATAGAGTTATTGGAATACACAATTTTCAAAACTACTTAAAATAGAGAGTTGAATTTTTATAATATAATAGAAAGTGATTTAAGAGCATAAAAAAATGGTAAATTACTATAACACATAAAATTTGGTTGAATAGATTAGTTAATCCCTCTAATTTTGAAAATATATTATGAAGTTTTTTAAGTTTGGTTTAATACATTACATAGTCATTTTGATAATTTTTTCCATTACATTTAAACAAAATATCAAATTTACTTTTTTTTATTGTCTTAAAACATACCAAAAAAATTCTAATATTCTCAACTTAATATTAAAATATTAAATTTGTAAGTTTTTTAATATTGTATTTTTTAAATTAATAAAATATCAAATTTATAAAAAAAATATTTTGGATATTTTTTATTGATTAACAAAATATTCTAATTAATTAAAAAATATTTTATTTAGAAATAACAAATAGTTATTATAACTAAATTTAAAGAAACTCATCAAAAAATAAAAAATTTAAATAAAAAATAAAAAAATTAAATAGTATATCTAACCAAGTTTTAATTTATACTTAAAAAAAAAAGGTTACTATGTAAAAAAAAGAAAAAGAAAAGAAACAGGTGACGAGTGTCTGCTAACAAACGTGGCACAAATCCAACGGTTAATGGTAGGAACTAGATGGCCATTGGCACTTCAAAATTCGAAACTCAAACGCTAAGCGCGAAATTTAAAGTGACAGAGTTCCTCTCTCTCTCTCGTTTATCCCCAAGGAACACTGAGAGATTTGTTCTCTTTAATTTATTTATTTATTATTTTTTTTAGAATCTATCTTTTTGAAATTTCCCTTTCCTTATTTTCTGTGTTTATTTCTCCTTTCTTTACTACTAAATGGCTTCTTCTTCCTATGGTGCTGAATGTCTTTCTTCTTTCTTTTTGGTTTGGGTTTTTCTGAATTTGAATTCCTAATCTCTATTTGGCTTCTGAGAAAACGGTGGAAAAAGAGACTGACACAGACATTTCTTAATGTTATTGTTTTATTAGCATGTTTTCTGTTTTGATTTTAGTTAATATTTATATTTCTTGTTAGGTTTTTTTAATTTTATACTGTTATCTCTTTTCTTTTTCTAGTTCTAATTAGTGATTTCAGTGATTTTATTTTTATTTCGTGTTTGGTAAGAATTCCTGCCTGGCTACAAGGGATATTTGAGGGGAGAAAGGAGAAATGGAAACAACATTGATGGCTATTTGCTCTTCTAGATGAGTAAGGCTCTTTCGATGGAATTTTCCTTTTGTCATTTTTATCACTTTGTCTTACTAGGGTTTTGAAATTGTAAGTAACTGAGTATATCATTCTGATTACTACATTTTATTTATTAGCCGTGATTTAGGAATATTGTAGTCGGCAACTTTTGCAGAAAATGAAGTCATATGCACAAATGAAAGCCAAAGCACCTTCTAGGTTTAATGCTCAACAAGCAACTTTTGAGCTGAAACAGAAGGTAGTTCTTGCACTAAACAAGCTTGCCGATCGAGATACTTGCCAAATAGGTGCTGATGAGCTTGAGAAAATAGCTCAATCTTTAACCCCAGACGGGATTGCCCCATTTCTGTCTTGTATATTAGATACAGACAAGGAGCAAAAGAGTGCAGTTAGAAAGGAATGCATTAGGTTGTTGGGCGTACTGGTGAGCTTTCACCAGAGTCTTGTTGGCCCATATGTGAATAAGATGGTTGCTACCATTGTCAAGAGGCTCAGAGATCCTGACTCCATTGTGAGGGATGCTTGCATTGAAACAATGGGTGTTTTGGCTTCTAAATTGAGCAGTCATGGAGATGAGAATGTTGGACCCTTCGTTACATTGGTCAGACCTCTTTTTGAAGCTTTGGGCGAACAGAATAAGCAGATGCAGTCAGGTTCAGCATTGTGCCTGGCAAGGGTTATTGACAATACACATGATCCTCCGGTCTCTATTTTGCAGCGGATGCTGACTAGGACCATAAAGTTGCTTAAGAATCCACACTTCATGGCAAAACCAGCAGTGATTGAGTTGAACAGAAGTGTTATTCAGGTTGTTTGTCAACCATGCCATTGATTTTATTTGCTATTGTACCTATATGTCAAGATCAATTTCGTTAATGAATATTCAGCGCACGTTTGGTTTAAACTTTATGCATCTTTTGGGTCGAAATTTCTAAATCATCCGTAGAATTATGTAAAACTTCCCTGATTTTTTTAACATGGCATATAAGGTGAATGTACTCTCTTCTGATGGTTAAGATGGGCTAGATCTAGACCCAAGTATTATGGTTGCTTGTCACTAACCCAATATTTACATCAAGATTTGCTCCGGTTGCACAACTTTGTTGTCTCTTAACTGCTTTGTATTTTGCAAAATAAATTTAGCTTAGAACAACCATCATTCCTATGTTAGAAAAGTTCTGCCTCAGCTGATGTTTGATAATTATTAATGAAAGAACAGCAGACAGCTCACGGTGAATATAGTTTATTAAAATTTCTGTTTCAACTAAATAAACACACAGATCCTCATAGGTTAAGTGATACTACTGGCATTTTTAATTGATTAATTGAGCACTTGCTGCTGAAGGAAAAACTGATAAATTGCCTTTATCCAGCTATTGCATGTCCAAAATTTGGGTAGAAGTTAATTGTTTTACTACTGTTCTAGTTACACAATATCTTCCAAAAATGTTAAAAAAGTGAATAGTAGTGTTTCATATAGTTGGTAATGGATGGCAAGAACAATACTAGATATTCTAAATGGTTAAATTTCAAAGGATTCAATAGTGTGTATGACTTTTACTTCACCTATCTTAACCGCGTTTACTTTTCTACTTAAAGAATTGTTTGGTGTCTCATCTTGAAATCAACTTGGTTGCATAATGGCATTATTTCTTTCTCTATTTCAGGCAGGGGGTGCTCCATCGCACAATGTTCTATTTGCAGCGATGGGTAGTATTCAAGAAGCACTTAAAAATAGTGACTGGACAACTCGGAAAGCAGCTTCTGCAGCATTAGCGGAAATTGCTTCATGTGGTAGATCTTGGCTGGAATCCTTTAAGTCTTCCAGCATTACTTCTCTTGAATCATGCCGATTTGACAAGGTTGGTGTTGATTGAAGATTAATATTTGGAGAATTAACATTTTTTGAATGATTGCATTGCACAAAATCAGATGCTTCTCGGGTTTCTTACAGGTCAAACCAGTTAGGGAGACAGCGCTGCATGCACTCCAGTGCTGGAAAAGTCTTCTAGGGTCTGATACTCCTGAACCTTCAGAAACTGGATCTTCAGTAAAAGGTTTGTGGCACATGCCTAGTCTTGAAATAGTCATCTCTTGCTGTTCGTTATACTTTGCATTTATAGCTCATCAAGCTATTTCAACTGAAAAAACTATGGATATGAACAGTGTAAGATAGTGGCATGCTTGGCTAATTTGAACTTCATTGTGAGTTGTAATTGAATCTTTTCCCTGATTGGTTAAGCAGTAATTCCTGGTAGAAGTTGTATTATGGTGTGGCCATTTGTTTACAATCTATCCTTTAGATGCTGTTTCAGAAGCATATTTTTTGTTCTTTAAACCATTTCCACCAGCTTATCATATACTCCATGCAGAAAATTTCTGTAGAGGTGAATACAGTGATATCACTAGCACCAGTGATTCTTTGAGGAAGGATGTTTCACCAAACATGGTTGTCACAAACTTAGCTAAAAGAAGGATTCCTTTATCTGTTAAGAACACTTGTCAAAACTTCCTGGATTCTCAGCAGTCCAAAGCAGTTGATTGGCAAATTGAAATTGCAGTTCCAAAAGCCCATGGTTCTTTAGCTGATCTTCATAAAGAGGAATCTGAGGGTAGCTGTGTTACTAAGACATTAGAAAGGTTCAACTCAGACATCACCAGTACACCAGATAGGGGTTGTGAATATGTACCAGTGGATGATAAGCAAGATTGCTCATCAGTGTCCAATCTAGCTGCTGACAACTTTGAGACCAAGTTTGTGACAATTTCCCATGATTCAATTGTAAAGGGCAGTTTGCTGAAGTCAACAGAAAAAAATCAAAAGTTTGCTGCTGAAGGGATTAATAATGATGAACAAACATACTCAGCATTGATACGAGATCGTAGAAGTCTTGATTCATCAGTGACAGAGGCTTCTTACCAACCTCCTCATCAATGTTGTTCACAAATAGCCAGTGAAATGGCTTGTATTAAGAAACAACTTATGGAGATTGAGAACAAACAGTCCAGCTTAATGGAACTATTGCAGGTAAATATTTCTAGGAGTTGAAAATTTGTCAAGTAAATAGATAAATTTTGGAAATTTCTCTCTAGCTGTCCAATTTTGTGATTTCATTATATATCTTCAATATTGATTCTATTGGGGATCAACAGGGAGTTAGATATTTGTATTTTCTTTTTCATCAAGCCAAACCACTTTTTAACCTATTTCAAATGGTATAATTTAACATACAGGGGTTTTCAACTGGTGCTATGGATAGTTTATCTATGTTAAGATCAAAAGTGTCAGTTTTAGAGCATGAAGTTGATCGAATATCTCATGTTCTTCTAAATGGTTCAAGACATTCTGATTCAGCAATCTCCAAACTTCTGAAGCATAACCAATGTGTTTCCTCTCCCAGACTTTCAACATACACCCCAAGGCCATCTTTTGATATTTGTAACAGACAACCTTCATCATTTTCTGCAAAGAAGTCTGATATTTGGGAGGATAAAACATTTGGTAGAAGCAGATCAATCAATTCCACCAAACAGAAAACTGAGAGATTGATTAATCCTATTACAAAGACTAATAGGAAGTCCATGATGAAGGACATGCAGATCTCTGGAGATAGAGCACCAAGCACACGTTCAAGAAGTAAAGTTGATGCTACTGCTGCTTTAGGTTTAAGTACCAATACTGGAGAAAATTGTCCAGAGAATAATGATTGCTTGTGGCAACGTGTGAAGCATTTTCTATGTGAAGGAGATTTGGACTCTGCATATGTAGAAGCACTTTGTTCTGCTGATGAACTTGTTCTTATTGAACTTCTTGATAGCACAGGTCCTGTGCTGGAAAGTTTATCCTGCAAGACTGTCAGTGACCTCCTCAGCACTTTAGTGTCTTACTTGTTAGAACAAAGATTTATAAACTCTATAATCCCTTGGTTGCAACAGGCAAGTACTTTACTCTTTATTTAATTCATGTTCTTCACTACTTGACTGTAATGTGCTTCAATATCTCTTGCTGTCATGGGCTGCTTAATCTGGGTAACTCTGTTCACTTTTTGGTTCTTTTAATTGTTAACCGGACTTTACAGGAATTAGCCATGACATTAGGAATTTATGTTACATTAGTTGGTGAATGTCTGGGAGCATCTAGTATTTGGTGAAGTTGAAAATTAGCTATAACTGTCCATGTAAACTACGTATCCTGATTTGTTCGAAGCTTCGTAATGGAGACTTGTATATGTTCGTTTCATTGATATTTTATGCATAGCTAATAGACAATACCTTTATGAAATGCAATTTGTAAAAGAAAAATATAGTTAGCAACACCACCTTTTTTGCCAGGAAAGCGAGTAGTTCGATAAAGGATGTACAAATGGGCTGACCATTTGATATATGCATTATTTGCATTATTTATAAGTAACTTTTCTATCAACATAGAGATATAAGATATTTAATTGACTTGATATTTCATGTGCATACATTTTCAGAACCATTTATGATATGTTCTAGAATATTGATGCTCAAATTAAAACCACAAATTTCTCTCGTTTTAGGTGATATTTCATGTGCATACATTTTCAGAACCATTTATGATATGTTCTAGAACATTGATGCTCAAATTAAAACCACAAATTTCTCTCGTTTTAGGTGGTGGACTTGAGCACAGTTCATGGACCAGATTATTTGGTTCTATCTGCAAATGCAAGAAGAAAATTCTTGTCTGCAATTCAGGAGGCTCTGAACACGGAACATTCAAACCCTGCAGAGAGAAGATCTATCACACAAGTTGCAATGAGATTGTGCCACCTGTGGGGTAAGTCAACTTAAAGTATGAATCTTGATTTTGTGGACATTTCAATCCAAAATAGTATCTTAATTTTTGTTTGGACTTCACTGCTGCTTTCCTTTCAAAGTCCTTCTTGTAGAGACAAATTTTATTGTTTTATTCAATTTATATACATACAGTTAAGAAGTGCATTACAATAACTTTTGTAGGGAATAGCTGCCGATGATTCAGCCCATCAGAAACATGGCTTCCACTGCAACGGTGATAATGCAATTGAATTGTTTTCTTTTCCCTTGTCCTGGTTGTGTTGTGATAAGTTGGCCGAATGTTTTTAAATACACATTGGAATGAGAGGCTAATAGCCACATACATTCATGACTTTTTCGGGCTTCTCTCTCCGGAGAAATTGGCTTTTGGATAGCCTAGAGCTACTTGAATGTTTTAAGTTCTCCAGTATGATCCAGTGTGAGAAGTGCTAATTACGTTTTCAGTTACTGTTTTCATTGTTTAGATGAAACATGCTTGTACTTTTTTATGCGGGTTTCGCAACATGAAGAATTGCTCGACCTAAAAACAAAAAAGTGAAAGAAAATAGAAGGTAGATAGGCACTTCTATATTTGATGATTTTTTTCAGGCATCTCATTATTTGTGTATTGTATGTCGCTCCCCTTTGAAGATTTTTTTTAAATTCAAAAAACAGAAAAAAAAAAGAAGAAAAAAGCTATTATTTAAGTACTTTTAACCAGAAAAAATTCCAGCTGACAATTGGTTATTTTAGTCCATGTGAAAATGTGAATTACATGCCACCTATAATAAGTTAATTGAATAAATTAGTTGTAATTTTATTCATCATTTTTTTTTGAGGATTTATTCAACTTGTTAAAATTATTTTTTATGGAGCGTAGACGAAAATCAAGATTGATGAGTAGAATTTTTTTTTTTTTTTATGAAAATATGTTTGAATGTATGACCATAGAATTACAATGTTTATTTACCATCAAGACGCTTTATTATTATTTTTTTTTGAATTTTACATGAATTACCAAATTTTAAGTTTTTATTTTAAAAATATCTTCACTTTTTGATTTTATTTATTTTTCATTTTTTATTTTTATTTTCACCTTCTCTCGTGTCCAATTCACAACAACCCACAAAATCCATTCACATTCTCCAAGGAGCCACATCACGCTTTTCACCTCCATTGCTTTTCTAAGCCTTTCTTTTCTTTTTTCTCTTCAATTTTACGCAAATTGCCTTTGATGGCATTTCAAATATAATCTTAGAATATATTCCAATTTAATTAAATTCTCATCCTCTTTTCCTCTGTCCTTTTATTCAACGGTTTTTCTTTGTTTTTTTCATTCTCTTTTCTGTACTGAGGAAGACGGAGGCTTTTTTCCTTTTTAAGTTGATAAACTATTTACTAATATAGAGTCAATAAATTAAAAATTCCAAATTTAGGGTCTTTTGAAAAATATTTTCCATTTTAAAATGATAGGGAAAGAGAGAAGCTGTACACTTCTCCAATCCGCTTGTAGGATAAGCGATAACTTCTACTTTTTTTCTTTTTTTTTTTCAAAAAATGCATATTATTTTTCAAAAAGTTAAAAATGGTAAACGGTCAGCAATTTTTTGTAATATTGTAATGCTATATGTGATTTTTTTATATTTTTATTTATGAAAATAAATAAGAATTAATTTCTTAATTTTTTATATATAAAAGAAATTATGCATTTAGTATTAAAGAAATTGTGAATTTACTTTATTATTTTTATATATGAAAAAAAAGTTTCCCTGCGGCATTAATTTTTGAATGCAACTTTTTATTAAAAATTTCATATTTAAAAAAAACAAACAAACTTCATTATACTTGTAAATACTACGTTATTGATATAATAATAATTTTTACAATTTAATTATGTGAATGGTCACGTCAATATCATACCTATTAAAAATATTTAAAATAATTAATTCTAAAAAAGCAGAAAAAAATTAAATTTATATATAATTAAACAATTTTTTGTAAATTAATTACATTACTATATACTTATCTCCCCTAAATTAATTTAAAGTTAAATTTTTAGTATTCAGCAAGATATCTATGTCCAATTCTCGAGAGACACTTAACTTCAATAAATATCTACGTGTTTAGTTTGATTTTATTATTCTCCTTTTATAAGAAACCCAAATCATCAACTAAAAGCATCATATAATCATAAGAGTCGGCTAATTAGTATACAGACCGAGAAAAAAAAAAATGGACGGCTTGGACAATGCCCTACAATTTGAGACACAATACAATTAAACAATACAAATTTAAATAAATATAAATTTAAATTTAATGGATATAGATCATAATCGTATCAATACGATTAAAACACGAAAAAAACTGTACCATAAATGGATTTTATCTGTTTAACCATTTAAGACACGATTAAACACAATTATAATATTTTAAATATTTATAATATATTTATATATAATAAATTTATAATAAATTATGTTAAAATTAATTGTATTAGTATATTTTATATATAAATAAATATAAATAAATATTGTATAATATTATTTGTATAATTATATTAATATTTACGTATAATTGTGTCTTATATCGTGTATATACATACGAGTAAACACGTTTAGTTGATCGCGTCAAATAGTTTCGTATAGTATAACAGATACACGAAACACGACATGATTAAACACGATACGAAATAAAACACAATATGAAATAAAATACAATATAATTAGACATGATACGAAATAAGACACAATATGATTAAATATGACACGACACGACACGAATTATCAGCCCTACCGTCCGTTCCGCCTTGTGGGAAAGCGGGCAGAGACAGTCCGTTCTGTAGATCAACGAAAAACCGTTCTTTGACCACTCCGCCGGTCAAAAACACATATATTGGAAATTTTAGAAAAAAGGGCCCTAAAAAGACTGTTTTTTTTGAAAGGTCCAGAAGACGGTGTAATAAAGAATGCAATTTGGGATATCTGAAGTCTGTGCGAACTTAAAATAATTAACTAACTGAAAAATTAAGATCTTAATTAAATGACTATGCAATATTCAAGAGGTGCGGAAGAGCTGACACCATTCTTGGTAAGGAGATACAAAGGTGTGAATGGAGAAATTGAGGTGAGAAAGATCGGTGCAATTTGAAAAAATTTTATTAGAACTGAATTTTTGTGATTTTATTTAAATTACAGATTAAAGTCATATATATATATATATATATATATTTTTTTTTTTTTAAAATCTGCAATTAAACTAAAGTATTTCCAAAATTTTTTCAAGATATATTCAATATATTTCTAAGATATATGTAACACTCCCTTACCCTCCTGAATATTAGTCCAGTAAGATGATGCCACTTTCTACTTTTATAATGTTATTTTTTGTATTAGCATTTGTAGTTTAATATATTATAAAACATATATATATATATATATATTTACTCTAAATATATGCACTTAAAAATATATTTTAGTAGCAGGTATTTTATATTACTTCCAAAATTTTAAGTCCATAACATTTATATTCACATTCCTCAAATATTTACAATGGTTCACATAAAATGCATTCATAACTATTATTTGCAAACAAAAAGAAAGACCAACCTTGTCTAGGTGGTTATTGCTACTGTTTCTTTTCATTTGTGGAGCCTACTGTTTTGGTAGTTCTCACTGGCCACTCTTCACTATTGCCTCTTGAACTAGAACCTACGTGAAAGAAAACAACTCGGGCTGAGTAATCTTATTCACTAGTGCAAACTTTACATGACAGTCACATATAATTAAATTTAAATCCACACAATATTTTCAGAATAACATAATAAATCAAACAAATTATTTACATATATTTATTATTAGCAATTATCAAAATATCATATCATATGTGATCATAAAATAATCATAGTACTAAAAAACGAAACACATAAATTTTACTGTCATTAGCATAAGACCCATAAATTAAACTACCTAGACTATATTCTAGAAAACACGAGCTTTAACTATAATAATAAAGCGCTTGGGCTATAGTTCGTCTATTCGGACCAAAGCCACCTACCTCGGCTATAGCCATCACAAGGCCGATATTTTGACCAAAGTAAAAATCACATGGTTAAAATCAAATCATATGACCAAAGCTAAATCTCTTGACCGTAGTCATATAACTCTATTGGCATGCCAATAAATCTACTTGGTTCAAGTCTAGGTTAATTCATGGACTATAGCATTTCTATAATTCCACATAATTATTACAGTTATACATACACATCAATCAATTTTTCACACATGATTATGATGTACATGCCATAAACATATTATCACAACTCAATACAATTAATAATTTTATTTAATAATACATAATTGATATTCATAAACATTTTATATTAATATTATAAAATTCATTAAATAAAATTATAACTGTTTACAAACTTGAGCTAAACTTTACTCACGTTTGTCGATTATCTGCCCTTGTCTAGTTCTGGCACTTAAAATAATAGTTCGTCTAATAAAGAATATTTAAATAAATAATAATATTGTATAACACTAATTTCATTAACTCTCACATTAATTTATTATTATTATTATTTTTACTATTTATTTTACTATCAATTTTTTTTTTCTTTCGGGTCCAACAAATTCCAACATGCAGAGCCCTCACAATTTTCTCAAAGCAGTCCAACCAAAATCACAGGCAAGATCAAAATTTCCACAATTCTTACAATTAAATTTCTAATAATTTCTCCTTATAATCTTTCAACTTTCCTATTTCCATTTTTTTTTTGTTCAACAAATCTCAAAATTTTCCAATTCAGTTCTCCATACTTATAGTACAGTGAATTTTAATCTCACTTATTTGCAACTCCATCAAAATTTTCTCAAAATCTTCAACATCAATTTCGGTTAACAATATATATATATAAAACACCCAAACACAAGTAAATGATTTGATTTTAAATTATAAAATCACAAAATAAAGAAATAATTAAAAAAAAAAAGAAAGAAGTAGTAAAATTTGAAAAAGGATTTGGAGTAAGCTTACCCAACCAAAGATGAAAAAATGAAAATTTGAAACAATCCTATGTCTTCCTTCTTCACTCTAACCTTAGCTTAAGTCTATAAGCATTTAAATGATGAAAATGTAAGAGAAAAGTGAAAGAAATTTGAGATAAATGGATGAGAGCTCTTGATTTTACTTAAGAAAAATGAAGGTTGAAGATGGAACATGGTGTTTTCAGGTGAGAAGAAAAAAAAAAGGAATAAGGAAAGAGAAAATGGAATTGAAAGAATACTTAAAAACAATTTAGTTTATTTTATATGGTGACCGGCCATTTGTGTTCTAGAAAAGGTTTTTGTTTTTTTTAAGTTTTATTTATTTTTAATTGTTTTCTTCATTCTTTTATTATATTGTTGTTAAGTTCAATTTTTCATCTAATATACCTTAGTTTAATATTATGTCTATATAATTTTATTATATATATATATATATTTAATTTAACCACTTAAGTTTTTAATTATTTTGATCAATATGTACTTTTAAAATTTTAATTTCTTTAATTTTATAATTTAAATTAATAAATTTTCTACAATTAAATATTCTAATACTTACAAAATAATTTATTCTATATACTAATGCTCTCAGTATTCATGAAAATTTACCGACACATTTTTAAGGTAAATTATATATATATATAGTCCAAATTTAGACTCTAATCGTATTATTGGTATTTCAGTCGTAGACACATCCAGTCTCCAACTAGTCCAACATTTCCAGTCGGAGCCTAAATTAGCGGATATGACAATATACCTAATATATTTTTAAGGAATTTTCAAAAGAATTCTCGATATATTTTCAAGATATACCCAACATATTTCAAGATATACAGAACTAAGATATATCTAAAATATTAATAAAGTATACTGAATCAATATATACTCAAAGCATATCAAAAATATACTAAATATACACTTTTTGGTATAATTTAGAATGACTTTTTGAGTATAGATATTTTTATAATATTTTTAGACCGTTATAGTTGTTTTGAAAATTTTCAATTTTTTTTTGGTACATAAAGGTGAGCTTAAGCGAAAAAAAAAAAAAAAGAAAAACAAAAAGACCAAGGAATAGAGAAAGGAACTACAAGAACATGAGAAAGCCAGCGAAGTATTCCTTGCGGAGGATCCATCAAGACATGCAAATCCACAGAATAATCACGAGGCAGGTGAGCAGCAAAGTTTGCTTCCCGATAAACAAGGCTTAATCTCGAATGGTTGGCATAGTGTTAATATCAGTCAAACAAGACTCATTCACCATATTAACCACCATCTGATTATTAGGTTCTGACAATCACTGAGTTGAAGCCAGAATCCGAGGCGACCTTCCAACACTCACCGATTTTTCTATCATTATAGATGCTATTAGTTTGGCATTTTTCAGTTGTAACAGCTTTAGAGCAACATCCTTGCTTGCTTGAAGCTATTGCACACTCAATTATCATCAAATTGGAATTCCTGGCTTGCCACAACATCCAAGAGTTTGTCGAAAACTGAATCACACACCACTACTAGCTCTCCCCTTACCTTTCCACTCAGGTCGTACCCGCTAGTTCGGCCTCGAACATGTTTACTGCCCAACTTCACTTGAGGCGTGAACCATTAGAACCAAAAATGACTATTTCAAAATCTGCAAATTTATGACGGCCCGGACAGAGTTGGAATAAAGAATCCAAATATGAAAGAGAAAGCAATACACACAAATTTTGAATTTTGGGCTAATTATTTCTGTTCAATTTCTTTTTCAATTCTGTAGCAGGGTAACCATAATATCCAAGAGGAGCTGAACCTTTACCAAGTAGCTCAACAGCAGTTAGATATAATCATATAAATCTCTTTGATTCGAATACAACTGCTATCAAATTATAGGATAAAAGTTTAAGATCAACCACATACTGATTCTGATATCTCATCTGCTCAGACTAATATCAATTTCAAAACATCATCAAATTTGGATAGAAGAGTTTATACAATTTTCTTACAAATTCAACTTCCATCCATATTGATACGAGTTGTCAATTACAGTAAGACTTTTCTAGTTTCTCATGGGACTGGAGTGTACATCTGGACATGGGTTACAAAGATCGTATGTAGTTGGGGGCTCACTGTTGCTTCTTCCATTACTCGTACTTTTTTTTCTCTGTGGAGTATAAGGCAAAACCCCCGGATCTTCATAGAGAGTAACACCTTTTCCATTACTTTGAAAAATTGCATCTTCGTCTGCTGTTTGAACACTTTCAAGCAATTCGACCACGTGGTTCATCAGAGGTCTCCCTTTCGGATTTTGGCTAAGGCACTGGTACGCCAAACTAGCTACTTTCATAGCAGTTCTAACCGAATATTGCCCTTCCATTCTAGGGTCTAATATCCTAAGAACCTTCCTATTGTTGTTCAGAAGTGGACGGGCCCATTCAACCAGGTTGTGCTCTCGGCTAGGTCTGCCTTTGTCCAGTGCCCTCCTTCCAAGAAGCAATTCAAGCAGCACTACTCCAAAACCATAAACATCACTTCTCGCAGTTAGATGACCTGCCCACATAAATATAACTTAGTTTACCCACAAGCAGTTGAATGCAAAATCTCAACAACATTTTATCTAACAAGAGGACAAACAGCTAAACCAATAGCTTTCTCTGTCTTCCTCCGTCTTCCTCCAGGTTAAGGGTATGGGAAGGAAGCAAAGCAATCATAACTTGCTACAGGTAAGGCAGCAATCAACCAGCTACTGGCTAAACGGCATTTTGATATTTCCTTTTGGAAACAAGTTCAATAGCATTATGTTAAAGTCAAATATTTACATGGAAAGAAAATTGTTACAAAATATAATATCCTAATTAGATAATCCCCTAATTAATGGTTGTAAATATCCTAATTAGTATAGTTGTCTTATTAGCATTCCATATTTGCATATAAATATGTAAAATTTGTAGCAATAAACACAAAAAATATATTCTCATATCTCTGTTTTTACATGATATTAGAGCGTTAAAGAGTGAGATTTGGATCTAGAACATATTTTTTCAGATTTGGGTTTCGAAATTGGGTCATCCACTTGGAGTGATCTTCTATTATCATCGCCGTTTGGCTCGTCTCTGTCTATACAACACCTTTTCAGGCTTGGTTAAGGTTATACTCTCTTGGTTTTGCTACTCACTTGAGACCAGGTTTTGTTTACTTACTTTTTCGGATCTATAGATTCTGGTTGTGATTTATTGCTTTTATTTTGTTGGGATTGTTGCTTTTGCGTGAGTTATGGTTGACAAAAAGATAATTAGTGTTTCTGATGTGATTCCGGTAATGTCTAAAATTACGGAACACAAGCTCAATGGCTCTAATTATATGGATTAGAGCAAGACGATTCGTCTTTATTTACGAAGTATTAAAAAAGACCAACATATGACTGACAATCCACCTAAAGATAAGTCTAGACAAACATAGTTGAGAGAGAATGCTCGATTATTTTTGCAGATTCGTTATTCTATTGATAGTGAGATTATTGGCTTGATTAATCATTGTGATTATGTCAAAGAATTGATGGATTATTTAGATTCTTATATTTTGAGAAAAAGAATATTTCCCGAATTTATAAGGTTGGCAAATCATTTTATCGTACAGAGAAGCAATATCAGTCTCTTACTGTTTATTTTATGGATTTTAAAAAACTTATGAACAGCTTAATATGCTACTGCCATTTAATTCTTATATGAAGGTTCAGTAGAGTCAACGAGAGCAAATGACAATTACGAGCTTCTTAGTTGTTGGTCTCCCTCCTGAATTTGAGACTGCGAAGTCTCAGATACTCTCAAGTTTTGAGATTTCTTCTTTACATGATATTTTTAGCAGGATACTTTGCACAAAGGGAACTCCACATGTTCAGTACAATAGCGCTCTTGTCAGCCAAAATCATGAGTTTGGACATTCTTATTACAGAGGTGGTGGTAAAGGAGGGAGATCCAATTCTTTCGAGCTTTGAGCAACAGAGTTAGGAGTGATTGTATGCCATTATTGCACAAGCCAGAAAGCTTCATAATAGAAATAAAAAAACTCACTCTGCTTATGTGGCAACAACTACTGATGCATCTGAGAAATCAATTCTTATATTTGCAGATGAATTTGCCAAGTTCTCTCAGTACCAGGAATCATTGAAATCTTCATCTACTCCAGTTACTACCATTGCAGACGTAGGTAAATCCAATGCATGTCTTGCTTCGACCTCCTCCAAATGAGTTATTGATTCTGGTGTCACAGATCATATGATAGGTAATTCTAGCATCTTTTCTACTTTTTAGTCGCATAAATCCATCTCTAATGTCATCTTAACAGATGGGTCATCATCTTCTGCTCTTGGGTCTGGCACAATTACTCCTACCCCTTTGCTTCATTTGACATCTGTTCTTCATTTACCTCTGTTATCTTTCAATTTGATTTGCGTAAGCCAAATTACTCGTACTTTTAATTGCTGCATCTCATTCTTTTCTGATCATTGCTTATTTCATAATCTTATGACGAAAAAAATTATTGGTAACGGACATGAGTCAGGAGACTTCTACATTCTTGACACCCACATACCTAGATCTATTGCCTACTCTGGAGTTACATCCCCTTTTCAAGCGCATTGTCGGTTCGGGCATCCATTTCTTCCTTTGCTTAAGAAGTTGTGTCCTTAGTTTAGTAGTTTATCTTCCTTAGATTGTAAGTCGTGTTAGTTTGCTAAACACCATCGTCTTAGTTCGAGTCCAAGAGTCAATAAAAGAGCAAGTTTTCCTTTTGAGTTAGTTCATTCTGACGTTTGGGGTCCTTGTCCAGTTCAGTCTAAAACTGGATTTAAATACTTTGTAACTTTTGTTGATAACTATTCTCGTATGACTTGGTTATATACAATGAAAAATCGTTCAGAATTGTTTACTCACTTTTGTGCTGAGGTTAAAACATAATTTAATGTTTATGTCCGTACATTGCGAAGTGATAATGCAAAACAATATTTGTTAACTTCTTTTCAAAATTATATGATTCAAAATGGCATCCTTCATCAATCTTGTGTCGATACCCCATCCCAAAATGAAATAGTAGAGCAAAAGAACATATATCTCCTTGAAACAGCAAGAGCTCTTTTGTTCCAAATAAAAGTTCCTAAAACTTTTTGGGCTGATGCAGTTTCAACAGCATGTTTCTGATTAATCGCATGCCTTCCTCTGTTCTTCATGGTGAGACTCCTTACAATATTCTCTTTCCTACTAAATCAATATTTCCTATCGAACCTAGGATATTTGGTGGTACTTGTTTTGTTCGCGATATTCGTCCACATGTCACTAAATTAGACCCCAAATCATTAAAGTGTATCTTTCTTGGATATTCTCGTTTGCAAAAAGAGTATCAGTGTTATTGTCCTGATTTTAATAAGTATCTTGTATCCTATGATATCACTTTTTTGGAAGAAACACTATATTTCTCATCTTCTGCTTCAGTACATTAGGGGGAGAATGATGATTTGTTAGTCTACACTATCACATTCTCTGAACCAGTTCCTGACTTGGCTCCCTTCAAGCCCCCAAATCGTTAGAAGACAGCACTCTCCTAATCCATGTCCTGCACCAACTCCTCCGTCATCAGACCCTGTTTCAAGTGATGATCTTCCTATCGCTTTGTGCAAAGGTAAGCGTCAATGTACTTATCCTATTTCCTCTTTTGTTTTTTACTATCACCTGTCACCCTCTTCTTGTTCCTTTGTTGCATCTTTTGATTCCATCACTATTTCTAAAACTATTCATAAAGCCTTGTCTCATCTTGGATGGCGTATTGCAATGCTAGAGGAAATGAATACTTTGGATGACAATGGTACTTGGACCTTGATTGATTTACCTTCACGGAAACAAGCTATTGGTTGCAAATGGGTGTTCATAGTTAAGGTGAATCCTGATGGGTTCGTTGCTCGTTTAAAGGCCCGTCTTGTTGCTAAAGGCTATGCTCAGACCTACGAAGTAGATTATTCTGACATTTTTTCTCCAATTGCTAAATTAACATTTGTCAAATTGTTCATTTCTATAGCAGTTACTCATAATTGGTCTTTGTATTAACTTGATATCAAGAATGCTTTTCTCCATGGTGATCTCCATGAGGAAGTTTATTTGGAGCAACCTCTAGGGTTTGTTGCTCGGGAGGAGTCTAGGAAAGTTTGTCGTCTTCACAAATCTTTGTATGGTTTAAAACAGAATCCTCGAGCTTGGTTTGACAACTTTAGTCAGACAGTTGAGAAGTTTGGGATGCGGAAGTGTAAGTCTGACCATTCAGTCTTTTACAAACAGTCTAAAGCTGGGGTTATTTTGCTAGTTGTGTATGTTGATGATATTGTTATTACTGGAAGCGATAGTGTGAGAATCTCATCTCTAAAATCTTTTTTTCATACTCAATTTGACACTAAAGACTTAGGGATGCCAAATTATTTTTTGGGTGTTGAAGTAACAAGGAGTAAGAAAGATATTTTACTATCTCAGTAGAAATATGTACTTGACTTGTCCGAAACAGGAAAATTAGGAGCAAAACCATCAAGTACTCCTATGATTCCTAATGTGTAACTTACAAAAGATGGTGAACTATTTGAAGATCTTGAGAAGTATAGAAGATTGGTTGGGAAGTTGAATTATCTCACTGTGACTCGTCCGGATATTGCATATTTTGTTAGTATTGTGAGTCAATTTATGTCGTCACCAACAGTTCATCACTGGACAGCTTTAGAACAAATTTTGTGTTACTTAAAAGGGGCCCCTGGACGTGGTATTTTGTATGCGAATCATGGACACTTATATTGAGTGCATCTCAGATGCCAATTGGGCAAGTTCAAAAATTGATAGAAGAACTACATCAGGCTACTGTGTCTTAGTTGGAGGAAATTTGGTTTCATAGAAGAGTAAAAGCAAAATGTTGTATCTCGCTCAAGTGCTGAATCAGAATATCGGGCCATGGCACAATCTGTATGTGAGATTATGTGGATATATCAACTCTTGACTTAGGTGGGTCTCAAGATTACCGTACCGGCAAAGTTGTGGTGTGATAACCAAACCGCTCTTCATATTGCTTCTAATCCTGTTTTCCACGAACGAACAAAACATATTGAGATCGACTGCCACTTCATTTGGGAGAAACTACAACAAGATTTGATCTCCATAGGATATGTGAAGACAGGAGAACAATTGGGAGATCTTTTCACTAAAACTTTAAATGGGGCTCGAATTGATTATCTTTGTAACAAGCTGGGAATGATTAATATCTATCCTCCAGCTTGAGGGGGAGTGTTACAAAATATAATATCCTAATTAGATAATCCTCTAATTAATGGTAGCAAATATCCTAATTAGTATAGTTGTCTTATTAGCATTCCATTTTTGTATATAAATATGTAAAACTTGTAGCAATAAACTCAAGAAATATATTCTCATATCTCTATTTTTACAAAAATAATGTAGAAAAATTTGAGTCAATATAACGTGTTATTCATTATTTCCTTTTGTTGGAACCAAAAGTAACTGTCATACAGGAAAGATTTACTTTTCCTGTTAACATATAAACTGAAAATCTTTTTTCATCAGTTCTCAAAATATACATGGCTAATTATCTTTTGCATGGACCTATTGCTTATCCTGCACATAAAATATGATAAACAAGTAACAAATGTCAAAACTTGAAACAAATTATTCATCCCTCGCAAGACAATGATACAACTATTTCAATACTTTCTGCTCAGCAGTAAAGATTTTCAAAAATTTAGAAAACACACACAAAGAAAGTCCTCGAAACTTTAAACGTATCACCATAAATGGAAAATCTGACAGCAATTCATACTCACCAGTCATTACATACTCAGGCGCAGCATATCCATATGTACCCATCACCCGTGTTGAAACATGTGTCTGATCTCCCATTGGTCCATCCTTTGCAAGCCCAAAATCTGAAAGCTTTGCATTGAAGTTCTGCATGATGTTACAATATTTCAGCAAACAAAAGGAACCAATTAAAATAAATTCCTCAGGACACTAACTACAATAAAACTTGAATTACTAAACCTCATTTAATCAAAAGATAATGCTCGTTGCCAAGAAAAATTTAAAAAGTTCTTCAACATGGGCCTTTATTTTAATTTTTCAATCCTTCTTCCAGTGGGCATTGATTTGGCAATTTGACACACGTTTAAAGAGGTATACCAGATCAAAGTGACCGTGAAATTATAATTAAGAGATCAATTGAAGTTTCACTGGGATGGACGAGCATAGAAAGCATATCAGAATAGGATAAGGCAAATGGGCAACCCTCCATCTTGCATCCTCTAACAGACCAGAAAAACTTATCTTCCCTTCCTAGTCCCCCACCCAAAAAAATATATATGCACATACATGAAGAAATTGCCAATTTATATAAAAAGCTAGTAATATTTTTGCATTAGAAAACAAGAAAGAGCCCCTTAAAAGTTGCATTAAGTCAAAGGATAAACTAGCAAGACAATGAGAAGTAACCTCATCACAATAACCAATGATAATTAATATCAATTCATTAATACAAAGCAATCACAACTAACCGCATCAAGTAGGATGTTGGATGTCTTGAAATCACGGTAAATTATAGATCTTTCTGCACCATGAAGAAAGGCAAGTCCTTTCGCTGCATCCAAAGCGATCTTCATTCTTTTTGACCAAGTTAAAGTGCAACCCACTCCTAACACCAACAGACAAATAGAAAGATCATAAACATACTTCCACCTTGAGCTTAATTTTAAAGAAATGTATGAGTTCTATCAAACACTTCTCTGTTGGAAATCATACTTAACAGTATAGATCAAAAGGTTGAATCCTAGAAAGAAACAACAATTGAGAAAACTTGGAAAATTCATGCTTCTTCTCTATGGAAAAAACGGTGAAAATGGGAAGCAAAGATTCTCCATGGGATCAACTAAAAATTTACTCCTCGCAGTAACAATGAGGATAAAAATGATTAATATTACTTGATTTTAATTTATTTTTATAATAATTTTCCCCTTCAATCCAACCAAGAATATTTAAAGCAAGTTACACCTTCTTCATTTCCTTTCCCATTATTTTCCTTCTCTCCTGCTCACTCCCTTGTGCAGCTGTGCTCTCAAACTCATACACCCACATAAATATGAACCATATGCTAGAATATTACCAAGGAGGAGAAAAACTCAAGGGGTTCACTTTGTCTAGAAATTTCTTAGGATAAGAGTTTTTTAAGATTCCTTAAAAAAGGTGGAGTTCTCCCATGCTTATATACATAGTTTTGTCTTAATTCCCCAATTACATCACATGCAACTGATGCTGAGAATTGGAATCCTAGTTTTGAAATTGATGGCAAAATGAATTGCTCCGAGCAACAAATGCCTAAAAGGATCATCATGTGGGAAATGCAAATAGAATGGCTAGAGGTACCCTTAAGTGGAATGTCCAATACCATCATCGATAATACAAACTTTTATTTTTATTTTTATTTTTTAGCAAAAGGAAATATACAATATATAGCAGGAACTATTTATTTATTGAAGGTACAACAAAAGCAGGGAAATAGAATGAGGGAATTCCATTCAACTCAACTAGTTCAATGACCCTATAGGGTATGAAGGCATTCAGCTTAGGAAGAGATTAGAAAGAAAAAGGTATAGAGATACAGTTACAAAACGAAAATTTCAATGGACTATTCCAATGTTATATCATTTTAGCTATTAGCACAGTTCTCTTCATAGTGGCTTCTTAGGTGAAACCAACATCACATATGGAGACACAAATCAGCTACCAATGAAACTTGTTGAAAAAAGAAAAGTTATTATCAAATATAGTAAAATTTGGGTGGCCACTTCTTGTGGAATAATGCTTATGAGATAGTTCAGAAGCCAACAATTCTTCATGAATCTATAATGCTACAGTCCAGGAACTGTACCTGAAGAGATGATTATGTTAATTATACTAAGTTTAAGTGTACTGAGAGAATAGTTGAACTATTTTAGTCCAAGAGGCTATAAGGTTAATTCAGACGCAAGGTAATCTCCATGCCTATGTAGCCCAAAATAACTGCACTCTTATAAAAATAGAAATAGTAAAACACCATGATCCATGATGGATTAGAAAGTGTTGAATGAAGCATTCTGACTTTCGGGATTTAAATTTAGGATTACATCAGGACCATAAGACAGACTAAATCCGTAACACTTAACCTAACCTTCATGGAATTTTTGCCGTGAAAAAGAGTGCCATTATAAGCTCTGTGAATGCATACGACCCAAAAATCATTTTCACAGCCAATGATACTGTAAAGTCAATACAAAACACGCTAATGCCAACACCTTCCACCAAGTAGCTGCATCAGCATATGTTCACATTGAAACCATGCCACATGTGATGAATTGATAAACACTTAGAAATAAATCAAACCAATCAATAATCATTAATGTTCATATTTTTCATTGTAAAATCCTTCAGTCAATGGAATAAATAAATGAAGACCATTAAATGGTGGCTTCCTCAATTTAATGAAGGCAAAACCGTCAACTAAGAGCCTGTTTGTTATTATTCTTAGTTTTTAATTATTTATTTTCAAAAAACTAAAATCAGTTTCTTCTTTTTTTTTTCTTTCTTACTTATTTCTTAAACTTTTATTTTATATAAGTTATATCTATATATTATAGTCACAGTTTTACTCATTGCAGTATTGTGGTTTTAAGCTTTACTTTTACAGATATATGAACTAACATTATCTATTTATACTCTCTCCACATTGTCATACCACATTTATAAACAAAATTTTGAAAATCATGTTTTTGGGTTTTCAAAAACTTATAAAAGTAGATTACAAAAATGTTAAAAAAGAAAAACAGAATACTTTTAAACAAGCATGTTTTGTTTAATTTTTGTAAAAATTAAAAAAAAAATGGAGGGTTTTTTCATAAAAAAAAACCGAACTTTGCGAAATTTAGCTAATATATTCCGAACTAAAATTTTTCTGTTTTAAAATATACAAACTTGCGTTTTCACTTCACATGTAGCCTCGGATGAAAAGCAAGCTGTTAGCGATGAAAATTTCTATTGATAAATGATGAAAATTCATCACTGAAACACAAGTTCGTCATCTGAGGCTATGGGTGGAGTGAAGGTGCAAGTTAGTAAACAGAAAAATTTTAGTTAAGGATATATTAGCTAAATTCATGACTTTTTTTTCAAAAAATACACCAAAATGGAAAACCAATATAATAAAAAACAGCCCCTAATTCATTAGTTACTGGAAAAAAACTCCCTACTCAGGCATTGAATTAAATTAAATACATGCTTCTGTAAGATCACCAAATGTCCTTCAAATCTTTCATCCTGTATATTCTTTCTATAAATGTGCAGAATTATTACTTCTAAAATTGGATAGTAACTATACCTAGTAAAATAAATTACCAACATAACCAAACTAGGATAGCCCCCTCATGTATCGCACCTATATGCATTAAAACATGCTTTATGTAAAAAATCCCATATGATCACCCATAACTAAAAGTTGCATAAGCCACTTACTACGAAAAAGATGCTTCTCCAAACTCCCACTCGCCATATACTCATAGACCAATAGCCTGTGCTCATCTTCACAGCAATACCCAATAAGCCTCACAAGATTTGGGTGACTGAGTTGACCTAAATAGTTGACTTCAGCCTGCAAAGAAAACAATGAATTATGAATATAAGGAAACATAGTTGCTTAATAAATGAATAATTTGAAACAGAAAATACAGAGAAAGACCCTTGTATAATTTTTAGATCGACAGCATTTCCTTAAATGTTAAATTGATATTTGCAGTCAATCTATATACAAATGTGCTTTCATATAAAAAAATTTAATTCACAGGTAAAATGTGAAAAAAAAAAAAGATGCTAGATTCATTTTCTCAAAATAAATGATGATTTTATTTCTAGGATACCAAAATAAATAAATAATAAAGTAATGTCGAATTGGCTTTCTTCAAATGATAATTTCTTAATAAATATCCCTCCTGATCATCATTCCAGTTCAGCAAAGCCAGAATTTTCTATAGATTTCAAACAGCAGAATATATATATATATATATATATATGAACTGACTTGCCTACTTATAGAATATTAATAACCTAAGTTGGAATCTTAAATAAAGAAGGAAAACTGAAAATTATTCCTAATTAATTAAGTAAAATACTTCATTAAATAGGAAACCTAAATAGAGAAGACACAAAAATTAAAGAAAAACTGCAAAAAAAAAAAAAACATGAAAATACTGGAAGACTGAATTAACTTGGATACTCATGCATCAGCAAAAGAAATTAAGTAGAAGTGGAATGCCTAAAGGAGTGCCAAAGTGACAAATTCTACATGTCCAAACAAAACTAAGGGAATATTAAGGATATGAGCTGTAGAATGAAATTGAGACGCTTAAAAAGAAGCACAAGATAAGTCTTCTATGTCCAAAATTTTCCTGCTAAGCTAGCACAACATAAAACTGCAATTAGACTTAGGATAAGAAATGCTGGCAGCTCGAGATACCACTTTCATAAAATAAGCATTGCTAAAATAAAGGAACTGAGGCTTATGCATTGAATTCCACCGCTGACTAAACACTAAATTATTGAATTCTGCACAATAGAGCTGGCATCAATAACTAATAAATTGAATAAAGGTTGTGTAAAATGCTCCTAGGCATTAGCAACTTATAAGTCTTACTGCATTGATGCAAAGAAGTGCATAGATTCAAATAGTAAAAATGAAAATGAAGAAAGGTAGACCTAAATGGAGTGAAACAAAGTGGTAGACAGGGACTTAAATATGGACTCGACAATATCCTTGCAATTAAGAAACCTAAGTTTTACGGGCATTTGATTCCATGGATCTTTACAATCTCTCCTATTTGGTATACACACAAAATGAATGGAATTTAAGCATACTAGTGGAATATATATATAAAAAAAAAGGTTGAACTGATTCCCCCATTCACTAAAATAAGGGATTTGACAAAAAAACCTCTCCCCTATGATGGTTTTCAAAAATGCCTCCTTTTGAGGGATTTCAGTGAACAAGGGATTTTGAAAAACAATTTTGTCCAACTTTTTGAAATCCAAACTGCGAATTTTGTCAAAATTCATGAGTTGTTCAAAATCCCCCATTGTTCCCTCAACCAAACATTGCCTATGTCCTTTAGAAGCAATGGAAGTAGAAATTAAGATTCAAAGGGACCATGGTACGGACAAGAGTCCAAAATATTATCTATAATGAGGCTTTATCCATTAGTGTGCACGAGCAGAAAATTGTGTGATGCAACTATGTAACTTTTAGGAGGTGAGAATTTTTAGTACTTGGGACAGTCACTCTCCTGGACACCATCAAACAAAGATAAGCTACTTCTTTTAATCTACCTTTGAAGATGTTCATTTGAAACCTAGTATTCTAACATAACGATGGAGATTTAGACTACATTGAGCACATGCATTTATCATCATTAGAACCACTTTCGTTATTTGCTTTTTGTAAGCAAAAGTGCACCCCTTGTAAATTCAATGCTTCATGATATTTGATAATAAAACTTCCTAGGATTATTAATCAGAGCAACTATAATTTATAAACAAAATAACAAAGAGAAAAAATATGATGAGGCAAATACCAGCCATTCTCTGTCACCTTGTAACCCATCAGGATTAAGCTCTTTTATGGCTACAACAATGGTCTCATATCCAGGCCTTATGCTTTCATCTAGGAAACCCTTATATACAACTCCAAATCCACCCTCACCGAGAATATAATCTGGTCGGAAATGCTTTGTGGCCAATGTCATTTCTTCATAGGTAAAGATATCAACATTACAATATCCGGGATTCAGGCGAAGATCGGTGACATTCTTGGGGCCCACAGGGGTGTTGCTTGTGCTCCTGGCCCCAAGTGAGTCTGGCTTATCTAATTTATTTGAGGCCTGATTAAAGTCCTGTCCTGTGTTGGAATTCACCAGAGATATTAATTAACATGTGACCTAGCTACACGCCAAATTCACATATGTCATCACCCTTTTCACATTTACTAGATCACTTTAGTGGGTATCTTAAACATCAGAAAAAAAAACTGATCATCAAAAACTCCAACTTGTTCAAATTTGATACAAATGTCAATTGAAAACTGCTTATTTTTTCTTAGAACGTTATCATTTTCCTTTCCATTTAAGTTTTAAAACATTAAGGCTACCACAAATTTCTAGATCGAGTTTCGCATTTGTTATATCTCATTTATTAAAATAGTCAAAAGCATCAATAAAATCCCATAAGACTCTACAACCAACTATATAAGATGTATCATTCTCATTTTAAAGTTTACGAAAACATAAATATAAATGAAACCCAAATCTTAAACTGAACAAAATGTAAGAAAAATTGGGGCAGATTTTCTTCGTTTACAATCCATCTACTAATTTACGAGAATTGAATGCATAATCATACAGAGTAAGCAAAATGCAGATGAGTTGTATACCTTCCTTGGGAGATCGAAGTTCTTGAGACACTTTCTCGTCCTCAATACTAAAACAAATCCCCATAAATCTGCACTTTAAACCGCACCTCGATCTATACCATTTCATCTTCCCATTTATAAAAATCAGAACCGTATCCCCCCACTGTAAAGATATATATCGACCCCAAACAAAAGATAAGTGGATCTGCTTCTACCCAAATTACAAATGGGTTGCCGGGGTATTATAAATTTCTCCGGCACTAAACCATGAATTGACCCTATAAGAAGCACTATCCCGAGGGAAAAAAGGATTTGATGTGAAGAGAGAGAGAAGGGCTTTTTTGCGTTTTGTTTCACTAACAGAGAGAGAAATGAACGATTGGTTTTGATTTAGCAATTTGCAGTCAATAAACGAGACATTGTTTTTGAGATGGATAGAGGGTGAGATTTCCTTGGAACAGCAGCCGCCAAAAGCGCCAAACCAGGGGGGCCCCGCATGTCTTTTTCCATTGAATTATTATTATTAATTTCTGTTTTTCCATTAAATTCTAATTTCTTATTTAATCCGATCCAAAAATTTTAAGATTCAACTCTAATTCTTGGTCAAATATTAAATTTACGGTAAGATTTTATTAATTTATATATTAAAGCTTAAAAGCATATCGATTTCAAAAATTTTAGCGTAGTCACTTAAGATATATATTAAAACTTATTGATTTATGCACTAAATATACATTTTGGATCATATTTACCAAAAACCATATAATTGACCAAAAAACTTCCACCAATTTAATTAGAGATTCGCATCATTAAAGTTTTGGATCGCCTTCCTCTTCATCTATATTAGCATAGGAATGATCAATAATGGGGTCTGGACTGGTATGGAACCTTAAATTACTACGCTTATTTTCAGACTAATTATCTTCGGAGTAAATAATTAAGTACGCAATTTTTATAAAAAGCCATTATTGTTATATAAGTCTTTTTTTTTTTTTTAAAATTATTTTGTTAGATTAAACATCATATCACTTTCAAATCTCAATTTTTTTTTTCCCTTAGAAGATAAAAATGTTAAATGGATAACTGATCATAATTGGACAATTGAAATTAATTTATATAGCCACACACACATATATTTGCTTAGATCAATGCTTTTGGTCTTTATTTAACAACAATAAAAATACTTAATTTGTTAATATTGGAAAAAAGAGACATAATTAGCCAATTAACTGTATCAATTTATTTTTTAAAAACAGAACTATATTTCAAATAGATATAAATGACAAAGAAATACAAATTGTTAAGTTAAGATTTTTGATGATGAGGAAAAAGGCGAACCGGAAGACCTTTAGCTGGAATGGGCATAGGATCCACTATGATCTTTTCATCAGGAATTAACTTTTCAAATTTGAACCTTTTCACCAGATTATGCATGAAAACAAGAATTTCCAGTCTGGCATACTCTTTTCCAGGGCACATTCTTGGACCTCCACCAAATGGCACGAACGTGTATGGTGCTGGTCCTTTCCCTTCGAATCTGCTTGGATCAAATTTTTCTGGTTCTGAAAAATATTCTGGATTTTTGTGAGTTGAATTTGCACTCCAATACAACTGCATGCATGCATATTTCCACAGTTAAATCCTTCATTTAATTTCTTACCATCTGATCACTTCAATTCAGAAGTGAGAAATTTTCAAATTAAATTAAAAAAAAAGGGATAAAAATGGAGTACCTTCCACCCTTTTGGAATTGAAAAACCACTAAAGATGAAATCAGTAATGGCTTCCCTGAAAGCACCTTGTAGAGGAGGAGCAACTCTCATCACTTCACATGCTACATTCCATGAATATTTCATCTTTTGAATATCATCCCAATTCAGCAACTCCCCTTCCCTTTTGCATTTTGCAATCTCCACTTGCTCTGTATATATATTTGCATAAAAAAAAGGAAAAGAGCAGTCAACTTATTAAAGGGGCTACTAGTCCTTTTCAGTTAGGCGGAAGGCAACAAGATAAATATACCTTTGTAGACCTGGTCGTAAATGTCAGGAAGTAGAGAAAGATAATTGACAATGAAAGTGCAAGCAGCACTAGCAGTATCATGGCCACCAATTAACAAGCCAAGAATTTTATTGGCAATGTCCATTTCATGCATAAACTTTCCGTTTTCATCAGCTGTTGTCAACATATGAGACAGAATATCTTGTGTAGGAGATGCATTTCCTTGAGCAAGATCCAATGTTCTTTGCTTGATTATGGCTAGCAGCTCTTTTCTTATGAATCTGGATGCATTTATAGCCCTTCTAAAAGGAGTTCCAGGCAAATCAACGGGTATAGAAATTATTCCTGAAGCTAATACCTGAAATGGATCTGCAAATTTAGCAATATGGTTTGGATCTTCTATGCTCAAAAATAGCCTGCATGCTAGCCAAAATGTGTAATTCTTCGCTAATGGAAACACTACTACTTCCTCTTTCTTCTCCCATCCTGAATCAAAATGCCTTTGTGCTATACTATCCATGATGCCTGTACAAATTTAGTAAAAAAAAAGAAATATCACTATTTTTTTTTTTTACAACTGTGGAAAAGGAGAATCGAACTTGAATCTTAGTTCAAGTCGATATGATGAATCTACCGCCAAGCTATGCTTGTGGATTCAAGTAATTAATATCACTATATAAGCACTAAAAAGAATTTATGAGAAGAAGATTAATACCTATATATCTTTGGAGGGCTTCAGGTTTGAGGAAGAGAGGCAGAAGTTTTCTCATCTTCTTAGCTTCTTCTTCAGAAGAAGTATGAAGAGGAGAATCATTCGGGAAAATTTTGTTAACAGAATCAGGCCACCATGCCTGAACAAGCTTATTCTCATTCGAAAACAAGAACTTATTACCAGCAGGGCCACAGAAGACGGCGGCAGGTTGGCCAAGAAGGTTTGTTTTGAAAACGTAGGATGAATATTTAGAGATGCGATCGAAAACGAACTTCTGAGGATGTCCATTCCAACCAGTGGATAAAAATTCAAAGCTTTCTCCGAAGAAGGGAAGACCTGTTTTTCCAGGTGGAAGATTTTGGTATTTGTATTGAGATTTATGATTGTAAAATATCAAAAACAACCACACTACCACACTCACTACTGATAATAATAATATATATAAATTTAAATTAAACTCCATCGATTTTCTCTTGAAATTTCTTTCTGTTTCTCTTCTCGTGATGCCAAGTTCTGAGCCTATTTTTCTGCGTATTTATAGCCAAATGCATATATTATGATACACAAGTCAATGTCTTTCTTTTTTTTTTTTTCCTCCTTTATTTGGGTTCGGTTGCATACCAAAATATATGTATGTTGAAGTACCTAATTTTTAACACTAGTAAGTTGTGATACAAAGGTTTGGCACATACATAAATATGAAGGGAAAGTTTAAAAATCTACACGTTGTTTCACTATAAGTATGAGGTTTGTTTTGTTAAAAGGGATCTTGTGCCTTGTGCAACTTCAAACTTAAATTAGAGAAATTATTAGGTAGATTATGCATATTATGTCATCTATAGATTAAGCCAATCACATGCATTTAATTGTTTTATTTTCATTAATTGAAGTAAATGTAATATAAATACATGTCAATGATTGAATTAGTCTATGAATAACATGATAGACATAGTCCACCTAAAAATTTCTCTTTAAATTGCAAACTCATCATAAGTATATATTTTGAACTTTCCTCACAATATAAATATGAAAATATATTGCCTTTATCTATTTTTGTCATTTTACTCATAGTTTTTTTTGTCCAGTTTATCATCTAAATTTAGTTTTACCGTCTACATTGTCTCATTGCATTTAGAAAGACTAACCTTCCACCCTCAATGCTAATACGATAATAACGTTCAGTATAATAATAATGCTAACACGATATTGTGACATATATCAATATTGGAGTGTAGAATGTCACATTTTTCTAAAATGCAAATGGACAATATGGACAAAAAATTGAATTCAGAGAGCAAATTAGACCAACAAACATTTTAGGAAGGCAAATTTACAAAAAAAGAACATATACAAAGGGGCATATATATATATATATATATATATATATATATATGGCCTATTTGACATTGCTGTTTAATTCTGCTTATGTTAATTTTAAAAGCACTTAAAGTAAAAGTGTTGATAGCAAAAACAATTTTCTTGTTTGGTAAATGAAATTGTAAACTGTTGTGAGATAAAAAAAACACTTTTTCTTCTGCTTGGTTAAAAACTGCTATTAGAAGTGCTTTTAAGTGTAAATGTCAAAAAATGGATGTACATATACATATAATTGTTTTTTGTTATTTTTATATTAAAAATCTGGCTACATTTAAATTAATATTAAGTCTAATAAAGGTTAATTTTATAATAATTTATTGAGTCTAAAAAAATTAAAATAAATTTACATTCTAGTGCAATTTAAGAAACTTAAAATATAATATTAGAATAATTATCAATACATTATACAATAATATTAGTTTTAGTAACTTACACTATTTTCTTACAATTAGTTCCTAAGCGATAATAGACTACATGCAATTTGATTGTGAATCTCATCCATTTGACATGGTTGACTCTTCCTAGAATTTTTAATCGGAACACTATCAATATTTGGCATAGTATTTGGAGGAATATAATTAGAATTGCTATCATATATTTGAAATACTCTATCTCCTCTTGACATATTTCTAATATAATTATGTAAAGTCATAGAAGCAACTATAATTTTGACTTGCATCTTGAAAGGATATACACATACGTTATCTAAAATGTGTCATCTACTTTTTCACACCCTAAAAGTCTTCTCAATCACTCCGCGTAAAGAAGAATGTGCACGATTGAAAATTTCGTCTCGTCTAGATGGTTGTTGTCCACTTTGAAATTCAAGCAAACGATACCTAACTCCTTTATAAGATTTTAGATAACCATTTACATTTGGATATCCTGCATCAACTAAATAATACTTCCCTACAATAAATGTGTAACAAGAATTAATTAGAATTTACATGTTAGATAAAAAGTTCATATATATCAAAACTAATAAAATTTAAAATATACCTTTAAGTGGCTTTGAAAATTTGACATGTGAGTTATTGATTACTGCATAAAAAATTCTTGTGTCATGAGTTGTGCCTTCCTATCCTGCCCAAACAAAAGTAAATTGCATATCGAAAGGGAATTCCTTTTCTACCAATATTTGGAATTTGTAACTCAGGAAAAATACATGCACGAACATCTGTACCAATTGCATCAATACGGTCTTGTTTGAAAAAAATAAATAATTTTTAAGTGAAAATTGCAATTCATATACTAAAAATTGAAATATATATTATATTACCTTAAAATGAGGCATATATCTTGAATCATTTAATATTTCTGGAGGAATATCTTTGAATTCAAGATCTACTGGCTTGATTAAATTCATTGACATCAAACATGCAATGTGTAACACCTCTTTAAAACACCTACTAATTGTTTCACCAAAATGTTGAAATCTTTCTCGAGCATTCCTGTTTGATGCATTAACAGCAAGAATATATAGAAAAATTGCAAGTTTCTCTATAATAGACATTCATCTTGATGATGTCAATCAATATTTATTTTCTAAGTCTAAACTTAGTTGAATTATGATCTCTTTTTCCATTCTAAACATATAAATGCAACGATCTTTATGACCTTGTAATATCTCCATCAACCATTTATGTCTTGTTTGGTATGAAATCATACAAGGTTCTTTATAGATATACTTATAATAGTATTCAGTTATTGCACCAGCTGTTGCAACTACCAACTGATCAATAATATTTTCATCACAAGTATTTAATACATCATCCTCACCATCATTCTCACCATTATCACTAAAGGTTGTTGCTTACACATAAGTGTCCATATCTAAAAACAAAAAGAAAAGATCCTTAAAGTCATCAATACTTTAAAAATACAAACCAAATACAAAGAGTATTATTCATCTATATAATGCACATAACTAGTTCTGAAAAACAAAAATAGTAATATTCATCCATGCAAACATTAATATTTTACATGTTAGCCTTGGCTTTATGACGTTTCAACCAATCTAATTTGACTTTTGGTTTCTTGATAGAAACAAATGTTTCTCTTTATTTTATTTTCTAAAAATTCAGTAGCAAAAAACTAGAGCTCATTGCCTTTCTCAATTTCTGGTAGGGAAATTAGCTCTGCATAAGCTTCAACAATACTACATCCAGGCAAGTTTGTCATCTTGGAAGTTATGGTGCCTCTACTCTCAACTGTAGCAACTAACCTATCAATTTGCTCTAACAATTTTATTGAACCAGTTGATTGCTTTTTTTATTTTCTTAGATTTATCATCTTTCTTACTTTCTTACTTGACATCTCAATTCTTTTCCTTTTTTTTTTCCTTAATTTGTTCATTCATATGGCTAACTCCTGAAATTCTTTGACATTCACCACTAACTTGTTGGTTTAGATTCTTAAGATATTGATATTCTTCTTCGGAATCACCACTACCTTCTAACTGAATGGTGTCATTACTAATACCACCATCAACATCATCATCTTTATCAATTAGCAAATCACTAGATAGAGTCTAAGCATGCTCACCAGTTGCTACAATATTCGTAAACAATATATCTATTTTTTCTAACAAACTTATAGGGATCCCTTGATTTCAAAATTTTTCATAAGCAGATTTAATCTGCATAATGCCAAAAAAAAAAAAAAAGGGAAACATATTAGAAATTTATGAATTTCGGTAAACAATTGAAATAACTTTGAATCTCAAGTTGCCATAACTAAATACTAACTTTCATTTTTTCTGCCCACCAATCATCAGATGCAGCAAGAATATTTTTCTTTGTATCCCATCCTAGTCTAGTCTCCTTACCTATCAATTCTCAAAACAACTTCCATTCCTTCTTCATCGAATTCCATTTATTTTTTAATTTGACTTTATCATAATCCAATTTAGTTTCCTTATGAAATTCATTAAGTACATACTTCCATCCCTCTCTTGATAAATGAGCTCTAGGTCTAAAATCGTTTTGGGCAGCTCGCACACAAATGTCACAAAAAGTTTCTAATGTGTCATGTTTCCATTTTGCTTTAGAAGTTTTAGTTTCATTTTCTTGACTCAATTGATTTGGATGTGCACTCATATTTGTTGTACAAATGGTCCTAAAAGATTATTAATCAAATATATATCAAATAATTAATAACATAAAGAAAAAAAGGAATTTTCAAATAAAACACACCACCACTATTAGCTTACTAGACGATGGCAGTAACTTAAAAACCATGAATTCAAATGTTTTACCTATATTCTTTTCATCAAATTGTGAATATGTTTACTAACAGTATTATTTAGAGTGCATTTGGTGCTGTGGTTTGGAGTTAAAAAAGCTGGTTTGACACTAGAAGCATAAATTTAGGTGTTTGGTTCAAGGTAAAAAAGCTAGTTTTAGAAGTTTAAAACCATGGTTTTGAAAAAGCACCAAAAGACATGATTCTCCAATACCATGGTTCTAGCAAAACACAGGAAGCAGTTTCCAGATTTTCTAAAGTTCAAAAATATCCTTAATAAATTTTCTTACCACCATATAAAATATTTCTTTGTTTCAAACCCTAGCAGAGATCCTCCTCCTAGCAATCTAGAGATACTTTCTTCCTTTGCCGATTTTACTCCATTCCTTTGCTGATTCTGCATCAGTTCTCTTCCATTACCAATTTTGGATCAGTACTTTCGGCAAATTGGTGGCACTCTTCAGTCCTCCTCTATTATCAGTTAGAATATTTTACATCTCGCTCTTTCTCCCTCTCTTCTATTTTTCTTGCTCTGATTTATTTTCATACCAAAAATTTGTTTTATTTGATTTATTTGATGCCTAAGATTTGCTTGATTTGATGTATTTAATGATGTAGATTTGATTATTTCATTGTCCTATGTTAGTTTTTTGTCTTTTGCTCTAGATCTGTTCTGGTTATGCTCTAAATCCATGGTTCTATGTGCTTAATCCACATGAATCATTTCTATTTTGATACCAGAAAATAAATTTCAAAGTTTAAATTACATGTGATTAATGTATAGATGCATGTATATTTACACATATTTATAAGAGTTAAAAATTTTTAAAAAAATGTACTGAGGTATAAAACGGGAAAATAAGCCTTTGTAATTATAAACTAAATAATATTGTCAATAAACATATTCACAATTTGATGAAAAGAATATAGGTAAAACATTTGAATTCATAGTTTCTAAGTTATTGATATCATCTAGTCAGCTAACAGTGGTGGTGTGTTTTATTTGAAAATTCCTTTTTTTTCTTTATGTTATTAATTATTTAATATACATTTGATTAATAATCTTTTAGGACCATTTGTACAACAAATATGAGTGCACATCCAAATCAATTGAGTCAAGAAAATGAAACTAAAACTTCTAAAGCAGAGTGGAAGCATGACACATTAGAAACTTTTTGTGACATTTGTGTGCAAGCTGCTCAAAAAGGTTTTAGACCTGGAACTCATTTATCAAGAGAGGGATGGAAGTATGATGGAAGTATGTACTTAATGAATTTCATAAGGAGACTAAATTGGATTATGATAAAGTCAAATTAAAAAATAAATGGGATTCGATGAAGGAATGGAAGTTGTTTCGAGAATTGATAGGTAAGGAGATTGGACTAGGATGAGATACAAAGAAAAATATTGTTAATGCATCTGATGATTGGTGGTAGAAAAAATAAAGGTTAGTATTTAGTTCTAGCAACTTGAGATTCAAAGTTATTTCAATTGTTTATTGAAATTCACAACTTTCTAATATGTTTCCCTTTTTTTTGGCATTATGTAGATTAAATCTACTTATGAATTTTTTTTTTGGCATTATGCAGATTAAATCTACTTATGAAAAATTTCGAAATCAAGGGATCCCTACAAGTTTGTTAGAAAAAATGGATATATTGTTTATGGATACTGTAGCAACTGGTGAGCATGCTTTGATTCCATCTAGTGGTTTGCTAATTGATAAAGATGATGATGTTGATGGTGGTATTAGTAATGACACCATTCAGTTAGAAGGTAGTAGTGATTCCGAAGAGGAATATCAATATCTTAAGAATCTAAACCAACAAGTTAGTGGTGAATGTCAAGGAATTTCAGGGGATAGCCATATGAATGAACAAATTAAGGAAAAAAAAGGAAAAGAATTGAGATGTCAAGTAAGAAAGTCAAGAAGGATGATAAATCTAAGAAAATAAAAAAGCAATCAACTGGTTCAATAAAATTGTCAGAGCAAATTAATAGGTTGGTTGCAACAGTTAAGAGTAGAGGCACCATAACTTCCAAGATGACATACTTGCCTGGATGTAGTATTGTTGAAGCTTATACAGAGCTAATTTTCCTACCAGAAATTGAGGAAGGCAATGAGCTCTGATTTTTTGCTACTGAATTTTTAGAAAACAAAATAAAGAGAGAGACATTTGTTTCTATCAAGAAACCAAAAGTCAAATTAGCTTGGTTGAAATGTCATAAAGCCAAGTAACATGTAAAATATTAATGTTTGCATGGATGAATATTACTATTTTTATTTTTAAGAACTAGTTGCGTGCATTGAATGGATGAATAATATTCTTTGTATTTGGTTTGTATTTTTAAAATATTGATGACTTTAAAGATCTTTTCTTTTTTGGTTTTTTTTATTTGTTTTTAGATATGGACACTTATGTGGGGTGAATTTCACCCACGGTCCTCCAATTATATAACTCGTAACAACTCGGTATCTAAAAGATTATTTATAATATAAATGTACCTCAGTTATCTAACTCGTAACAATTCGATACCTGAAAGATTATTTGTAACACAAAGGTACTCCAATTATATAAATTGTAACAATTCAGTACTTTAAAAATTATTTATAATACAAAAGTAACTTAACTTTTATTTTTTAACTAAATAGTACTTATGTCTTCAACTATTATAGTTCATTTAGCACTGTGTTTGGAAAAAAACATTTTTCGGAAAAAAAATTGTGTTTTTAACTTTTTTTAGTTTTGAAAACTATTTTTGGTAAATACAGATAAATAGATATTTTTTTCAAAAGTATATTTGGAAAAAAAATAAAAATAAAAAAATTCAAAATATGCTTTTGGAACACTTAACAGCACTTCGAAACAACCCTTAGTCTCTTTAACGGAAGTATAACATGAAATGTCTAGATAAATTTTAATAAAAATAAAATTAATTGTAATACACAGTCAGTAAAATTGAAATTTATCTGATGTGAATATTATATCTAATTTTATTTTTATTAAAACTTATTTGATGTGGATATTTTATATCACACTTATATTAAGGAGACTAATATTCAAATACAGAAGTACTATTTAGTTACAAAATAAAAGTTGAGGTACTTTTGTGTTACAAAATAAAAATTGAGGTACATTTGTGTTACAAATAATCTTTCAGGTACCGAGTTGTTACGAGTTACATAATTGAGGTACCTTTATATTACAAATAATTTTTCAGATATCAAGTTGTTACAAGTTATATAATTGGAGGACTGTGGGTGAAATTCACCCCACTTATGTGCAAGCAATAACCTTTGGTGATGATGGTGAGAATGATGATGAGGATGATGCATTAAATACTTGTAATGAAAATATTATTGATCAGTTGGTAGTTGCAATAGCTGGTGCAATAATTGAATACTATTATAAGTATATCTACAAAGAACCTTGTATGGTTTTATACCAAACGAGACATAAATGGTTGATGGAGATATTACAAGGTCATAAAGATCGTTGCATTTCTATGTTTAGAATGGAAAAAGAGATCATGATTCAACTAAGTTAAGACTTAGAAAATAAATATGGATTGACATCATCAAGAAAAATGTCTATTATAGAGAAATTTGCAATTTTTCTATATATTCTTGCTGTTAATGCGTCAAATAGCAATGCACGAGAAAGATTTCAACATTCTAGTGAAACAATTAGTATGTGTTATAAGGAGGTGTTACACGTATGCTTAATGTCAATGAATTTAATCAAGCCAGTAGATCCTGAATTCAAAGATATTCCTCCAGAAATATTAAAAGATTCAAGATATATGCCTCATTTTAAGGTAATATAATATATATTTCAATTTTTAGTATATGAATTGCAATTTTCACTTAAAAATTATATATTTTTTTCAAACAGGACTGTATTGGTGCAATTGATGGTACACATATTCGTGCATGCATTTATCCTAAGTTACAAATTCCATATAATGGTAGAAAAGGAATTCCCAAGCAAAATATTATGGCTACCTGCAGTTTCGATATGCAATTTACTTTCGTTTGGGCACGATGGGAAGGCACAGCTCATGACACATGAATTTTTTTATGCAGCAATCAATGATCCACATATCAAATTTCCAAAGCCACCTGAAAGTATATTTTAAATTTTATTAGTTTTGATATATATGAACCTTTTATCTAACATGTAAATTCTAATTAATTTTTGTTACGCATTTATTGTAGGGAAATATTATTTAGTTGATGCAGGATATCCAAATGTAAATAGTTATCTAAAACCTTATAGAGGAGTTAGGTATCATTTGCCTGAATTTTGACATGGACAACAACCATCCGTACGAGATGGAATTTTCAATTGTGCACATTCTTCTTTACGCGAAGTAATTGAGAGGACTTTTGAGGTGTGGAAAAGTAGATGACACATTTTAGATAACGTACGTGCATATCCTTTCAAGATGCAAGTCAAAATTATAGTTGCTTCTATGACTTTACATAATTATATTAGAAATATGTCAAGAGGAGATAGAGTATTTCAAATATATGATAGCAATTCTAATTATAATCGTCCAGATACTATGCCAAATATTGATAGTGTTCCGATTAAAAATTCTAGGAAGAGTCAACCATGTCAAATGGATGAGATTCACAATCAAATTGCATGTAGTCTATTATCGCTTAGGAACTAATTGTAAGAAAATAGTATAAGTTACTAAAACTAATATTATTGTATAATGTATTGATAATTATTCTAATATTATATTTTAAGTTTCTTAAATTACACTAGAATGTAAATTTATTTTAATTTTTTTTAGACTCAATAAATTATTATAAAATTAACATTTATTAGACTTAATATTAATTTAAATGTAACCAAATTTTTAATATAAAAATAATAAAAAACAATTATATGTATATGTACTCTATTTTTGTCATTTATACTTAAAAGCACTTCTAATAGCAGTTTTTAACCAAACAAAAAGTGTTTTTTTTATCTCACAGCAATTTATAATTTCATTTACTAAATAGATAAAGTGTTTCTGCTATCAGCACTTTTACTTTAAGCGCTTTTAAAATCAGCAGAACCATAATTAAACAGTAATACCAAACAGACCCTTATTTTATAATTACAAAGGCTTATTTTTCGGTTTTATACCTCTGTACATTTTTTTTTAATTTTTAACTCTCATAGATATATATAAATATACATGCATCTATACATTAATCCCATATTTTTTAAAATCTGAAATTTGTTTTCTGGTATCAAAACAAAAATGATTCATATGGATTGAGCACATAGAACCATGGATTTAGAGCATAACCAGAATAGATCTAGAACAAAAGACAAAAAACTAACATGTGACAATGAAATAATCAAATCTACAGCATTAATTGCATCTGATCAAGCAAATCTTAGACATCAAATAAATCAAAGCAAACAAAATTTTGGTATGAAAATAAATCAGAGCAAGAAAAATAGAAGAGAGAGAGAAAGAGCGAGATGTAAAATATTCTAACCGATAATAGAAGAGGACTGAGGAGCACCACCAGTTTGCCAAAAGTACTTATCCAAAATCGGTAATGGAAGAGAACTATTGCAAAATCGGTAAAGGGAGTAAAATTGGCAAAGGAAGAGAGGGTTTTTAGATTGCTAAGAGAAGGATCTTTGCTAGGGTTTGAAAAAAAGAAATATTTTATATGATGGTACAATGGTAATTAAGAAAATTTATTAAAGGTATTTTTGAACTTCAGAAAATCTAGAAACTACTTCCTGTATTTTGCCAAAACCATGGTTTTGGAAAATCATATCTTTTGGTACTTTTTCAAAACTATGGTTTTAAACATTTGAAACTAACCTTTTTACCTTGAACCAAATACCTAAATTTCTGCTTCTAGTATCAAACCAGCTTTTTTAACTCCAAACCACAACGTCAAATGCACTCATGCACTCATAGTTGTAAATCGCTTCTTAATAAGAAAGAATTGATTACAATGTATATCAGGAGTTACCGTCGTTTGTCACTTCTTCTTCTTCTACTTTTCAATTTTTCAATTTTTTATTTTGTTCAATTTATTTTTTTATAATTCTTTATGTCAATTGCAAATGGATAAATATATTTTTAATTAATAATGCGATTTTTGTGAGAGTTTGATTTGTAAGAATTCAAGTAAAATCCAGTTGTAAAATAATGAACCTATAAATATAAGATAATGAAGGGAAATTTACATATTTCATTGAAAGTATTTTTTTCAATTATATAGGCAAAAATTTTGTATTTTCAATTTCGTTTTTTGCATTTTTATTTTTACCAGTTTTTTTATTTTTTTTTCAAATATTAGATTTAACTGTGTATTTAACATATTTTTTATTTAATTAAGACAGTAAATGATCAATTTTCACATTTTAAATATAGATTAATAATTTTATTAACTTGAATGACTGCTATTAATTTTTATGTATGCATTTATTTATTTTTAATCATTGCTTAATTAAATTAATTAGTAAAAAAATATGTAAAATTGAATTGAATTAACTTAATTACTAAAATAAAACCTTAGACAAACTTTAATTACAAAAAAAATATAAACTTGTATTTAATTAACTTAATTAAGGTTATTTACTTTGGTAAACCTTGAGTAGATCTTTGGTAATTTTTAGTTGAGAGATTAATTTGATATTGGGTAAATCTCGAGTAAACCTTGAGTAAATATTGGGTAAACCTTATATAACTTTAATTTTCATTAATTTTGTAGTAAATCTTAAGTAAACATCAGGTAAACCTAGGGATAAGTCTTAGATAAACTTTTTTTAACTTTAATTTTCATTAATTTTTTGGTAAATATTGGGTAAATTTCGGGTAAATCTTGGTAAATCTTGAGTAAATCTTATGTAACTTCAAATTTCATTAATTTTCTTATAAACGTTGGATATAACTTGAATAAACTTTAAGTAAATCTTTGATAAATTGTGTAACTTCAATTTTTCTTAATTTTCTTGTAAACATTTGATATAACTTAAGTAAATATTGAGTAAAATTTTGATAAATCTTTTGTAAATTCAATTTTCATTAATTTTGTAATAAACATTTGGTAAATTTTGGGTAAACCTTAAGCTAATTTTGGATAAATCTCGATAAATTTTGGATAAACTTTGGGTAAAACTTATGTAACTTCAACTTTCATTAATTTTGTGGTGAATCCTAAGTAAATATCGGGTAAACCTTGGAATAAATCTTAAATAAACCTTTTATAACTTTAATTTTCATTAATTTTTTGGTAAATATTGGATAAATTTCTGGTAAATCTTGGGTAATTTTTGGGTAAATCTTGGGTAATTTTTGGGTAAACCTTAGTAAATCTTATGTAACCTCAACTTTCATTAATTTTCTTATAAATATTGGGTATAACTTGAGTAAATCTTAAGTAAATTTTTGACAAATCTTGTATAACTTCAACTTTTATTAATTTTCTTGTAAATATTGGGTATAACTTGAGTAAATTTTAAGTAAATTTTTGACAAATCTTATATAACTTCAACTTTTATTAATTTTCTCGTAAACATTTGATATAACTTAAGTAAATATTAAATAAATATTTGATAAACTTTTTGTAAATTCAATTTTCATTAATTTTGTTGTAAACCTTTGGTAAACTTTGGGTAAATCTTAGGCCAATTTTGGATAATTTTTTGGTAAATCTTGGTAAATATTGAGTAAATATTATATAATTTCAATTTTCATTAATTTTATAGTAAATATTGGATAACTCTTGGGTATAACTTGAATAAATCTTAACTAAATTTTTGAAAAAACTTTTGTAACTTCAATTTTCATAAATTTCACAGTAAACTTCAGGTAAACATTGATTTTCTATATTTAAAAAAAAAAAAAACTTTGTGTAGGTGATATTTTTGAAAAAAAACTTTGAGGGACAATATTTTTGTAAATATTTACCCGTTTTTTTCATTTTTGTAAAATTTCCAATAATGAATATACAGTTGTTAAATAAAAAATGAGTATTATAAGGGCACGGTGTATTGGTTGTTCTCCATGCAGAGCATGAGCGTATTGATGACTAACTTCATATTTAAACCTACAATTGTTAAATAACAAATATACAGTTATAAAATAATGAATCTACAGTTGTTAAATGAAGAATGAGTATCATGAGAGCATAACATGTTGGTTATTCTCCATGCAAGAGAAGAGCATTTTAATGGCTAATTTCATATTTGCTCCCTGCAGAGCATGACATATTGGTTATTCTCCATGCAGGAACTGAATGTATTGATGACTAATTTCATATTTGAAGCTACATTTGTAAAATAATGAACCTACAAATATTTAATAATAAACATACTATTGTTAAATACTGAATTTAGAATTGTTTAACGTTGTCTAGTGAAAAATGAGAATTAGCGATTTTTTGATGTTTCTGCATGTGCAAATGGGCATTTAGTAGATTCAGTTGTATGGATCCAGGTCCATGGTATAACAACTCATGTTTATATATATTGTTGAATAAATGGACTTTAGGCACAACTTATTTCAAAAGGGAGCAACTCAAAGGGATATACAAGCCTAAGAAATTTAGAGAATAAAGTTTACAGGACTGAATATATGCAGGTGATCCAATATTGCAAGACTGATACTATATTGAATAAATAGATTTTGGATGTAACTTATCCCAAAAGATAGTTGAAGGGAGGAGGGATGCTAGAATCCATTAGAAAAAGCACTTAGTTCTTTTAAATAACCAATACCATAAATATATATATATATATATATATTAATTAGTTGTTGAATGAAATTGATATGTTTGATTTGTGTAATCTATTCGTCTCTATTGGTCAAAATTTTGATATGTAAAAATGCCATTGTTAATATATATATATATATATATATATATAGTAGCATACAAATACCAAATAATTAATGTATTCCTTTTTCCCAATTTATTGATAGCTTTCATTTATTAATTTCTTCAAATTAATTAGTCAAAAGTTGATGAATTCTTATAGGAAAGTGAGGATTCACAACTTTAAAATCTCTCCTCTCCATATATATCTCCCTATGGCTACTCAATTGGTATATTTTTAACCCAAAACGTTGACTTCTGGTTGGTACATCAATATTCTTCACACATTCATACACTAAGTCTCCTTTCCAAAGTCAGGATACAGGTATACTTTTACATATATATAAATTTTTGCATTCAGCAGGTTTATTAAGTTTTTCCGAATAATTAAAAATAACATTTAGATTCTTAAGAAAATAAAAAAATTAAAGAAATTACTCATAGATTAAGGTTTTAATCCCTTTAAGTAAGAAACTAATAGTCCATTTGGTTAGCGAATTACTTAAGACATGATTAGTGCCAATAATGGGTTTCGTTAAGCCATATAATTAACTAAGTTAGCTCTTGTTTGATAAAAATATTTTAATCATATTATTAACTAATCCAAATTTGTAATACCATGTTTGGCATGATAGTTTAAATAATGTGATAAATTGATAAATTAAATAAATTACTTAAATATTCATTATCCTATATATATGTAGTTGAAATTCAAAACTAAGGCTATTTTGAAAATAAGATAAAATATTAAGACTAATTTAGATTTTTTACTTTTATAATTATAGGAATTAATAATCTCGTTAGAAGAGAATTAGTAAATACATGTAATAAGTTTTACTTAAAAAAGAAGCATGAATGAAAGTGCAATATATATATATAAGTTCGAAAATTAATATTAACTTATTTTTCAAAATAAAAAAAAAAGGAGTGCAATAGGTAAGAAATTTCAAATTTATTACACAAACCTACCAGCATATATTTATTGACATATGGAGTCTAAGCTCCAATGAATTAAGGTTCGTGTTTCACATTTAAGGGTGGAAAGTGATAGCCTTATTCATAACCCAAAAAGGATTCCAATATTCCATGTAATGATTGTCCATAATAATATTTAAGATGCCATAGTCAACAAATATATATATATATATATATATATATATATATATGATGTAAATGAAGTTTTTTATATAATTTTATTTATGAATTGAATTAATAAAATAAAATGATTACAATTAATTTACCACTGGTTTACATTTAATTAATTATAAATGTAGTATACCACATTTTCTTTGTACTAATATACATATAATAAGATCAAGTGTTTATGGATTATATTTTACAATGTCCGAACTTATTTCCCAAAAAAAATAATTAATTATACATTTAAATTTTTTAAATAATTTTATGTTATTAAATTAATTAAGTGTTGTTGATAATTATCCTTAAAAAAATATTATTTTGCAAATGGCAGTTTGTATTTAGAGTTTGGTAGCCTAACGTAGTAGACTAAAGCAGAATTTGACTTAGAATCTGAAGTTCCACTTTTCATTCACAATTCTATGGATTATTTTTCATTAGTGAAATAGAGAATTATAATGTCTCCTCTTTCCCATTAATTCTATGGATTTGACTGCCACTAATTCTTCCTCCCCACCTCTCTTTTTTTTTTTTTTTTTTGAAAAATATCAAGTTAATTGTTATTTTTCTATTGTGGTGTAAAACCAAACCTGGTAAAATTTGACACGATACCAACACCTTTCATTAAAATAACACGATTAATAAATAATTTGATTTTAGGTTGAATCTCTTGACAGAAATATAACATAATTACAATCTGTTTAATTTTTAAAACAATACTTTTAATGGATTTTAATACTTTTAATGGATTTTAGACTATATATATATAGTAAATTGATATTTACAGCAGAAATTTATTTGTTAAAGCATAAACTAATGTGATTTCAATGCTTTGAAAAATCGAATTACTAGAATTAGATTTTGATTTCAGAGTAAAAATGTATCTTTCGATAATCTTGACTTGGACGAATTGATTAGAAGCCAATATGCTGAGAATTGTAGAGTGAGAGAATTCACATTTATATACAAACAAACGATAAAATAGTTTTGATAGATTGAGGAAAATCAACACAAATATTAATTGAATTAATATGAAACATTTGAACTACCAGTTTATTAATTTAAAACAAGTATTTACTTTCAGGAAATATTATATTATATTATCTTTTGCTTTTTATTTTTGTCGTCAATAATTTTTTTCGACTACATGATCTTCACATTATATATACGAATGTCCTATTAGGCGCAAATACAATGAATAACAAAAGTGTGGACTTTAACAACCTCTCTAACCCAGTCTTTAATTCTTTGTATTGTTTTGTTTTTTAGTTTTAATAAATTTAGATTATTATAGATCTATTTTTTTTCTCTTTTTATAGAGTTGTGTTTTTCTCCCGGGATATTTTTTCTTATTTTGTGGAGTTTTTTTATTCCTGTAATGGAATTGTTTGTTATTATTTTGAAAAATAATTTTTGTGATATTTTTATTTTGGACTGGTATTAGTTGATTTATATTATTCTTATTCTACGAGAAAAAATAAAAGTACGATCTGAATTGACTCAATTAGTCGTTATGGAAATTCCGTCGTTAAAAGATATGCAAGAACATTCAAAATTTTCAAAAACTGTGTAGAAAATATCATATGTAGTTTTTTTTTAGATTTTTAATTTATTTTCTATATATTGTTAGATTTTATTATCAATTTTATGTTATACATTAATTCTCTGTAAAAAAAAAATTTGTGGACCAATTTCACAAAAAGTGAAGAAAAAACAATGAAAATAAACTTTAAATTCCTACCCAACCAACTTAAAGTATATCAAAGCAAGTTAGGAGATTAATTTAAACTAAGACTTGGGAAGTGTTCCTAAAATCAAATTTTGAATTTTTTCATTTAATTCACTGATTTTTTTAATTTTTTATAAATTATTTTTTCTAAATCTACTTTTAGAAAAAATATTTATTTACATACTTCTATAAAAATAATTTTTTAAAATTTAAAAATAAATTAAAAATACAAATTTTTTTTGAAAAACTAATTTTCCAAACCTCAAAAGGGCCTTAATTCCTTTCCTCATCAGAGCTCTGAAATATTTGATTAATAACTATTAATTAAAAGGTTTTCGTTTGTGTCTTGTTTTCCCTAAAATTAATTATTTAAAAGTAATTGATGGGCAATCAACAGTACATAACAGCAAAATTCATGCAACTCATCTAAATTAAATTATTACAGGGACATTCATTGTTATCATCAGAAATTTCAGTAAAAGAGTGTCTGGTATTGCTAGTGAGTCCTAAAAGCTGATTTAAAATTTTTTTATTTAATTAATTAATTTTTTAAATTTTTTATAAATTATTTTTTTAAATCTGTTTTTGAAAAAATTATCTATTTATATGCTTCTATTAAAAATAGTTTTCAAAATTAAAAGAAAAATTAAAAATATGAAATTTTTTTCAAAAAATATTTTTCCAAATACAATGCCAAATATGACCTAAACCAGTTATTACTCGTGTCCACCATAAAGTGGACAAGGACTAGCATACATGATTTTCCATTAAATCTAAAGGAACCATCACATATATATCTGCAATATAGTGGGTAAATTACGCCAACAATATCTAAATTATATAAAAGATAACAATTCAGTACCATAAATATTATGTATAATACAAAAAATATCCTAATTATATAAATTATACCAACTCGATATCTCAAAAATTATTTGTAACATAAAAATACTTCAATTTTTATTTTGTAATTAAATAGTACTTCTGTCTTCAGTTATTAGGGATCGTTTAACATTGCACTTAAGGAAAACACTTTTCAAAAAAAAAATTTGCATTTTTTTAACTTTTTTGAATTTTGAAAACTGTTTTTGGTAGACGCAAATAAATAAATAATTTTTATAGAATCAGATCTAAAAAAACAACTCATAAAAAACTAAAAAAATTGTCAATTAAATAAAAAAAAATTCAAAATCTGCTTTAGGGATACTTAATAGCATTTTCAAATACCTTTTTAGTGTTCATAACAGAAGTATTACATGAAATATCTAAATAAATTTTAATAATAATAAAATTTGTTATAACACCTAGTCAGCAAAGTTAAAATTTATCTGATATGGATATTATAGCTAATTTTATTTTTATTAAAATTTATTAGATGTAGATATTGTATATCACACTTATGTTAGAGAGACTAACTGTTAAAGACGAAAGTATTATTTAGTTACAAATAAAAGTTGAGATACTTTTGTGTTACAAATAATTTTTGAAATATTGAGTTGTTACGATTTACATAATTATAATTAATATTAATAATTAATATAAAAATTATATTAAGAAAACCCTATATTAATTTTATCAAATTATATTAAAAAAATCATATCTTAATTTTATTATAGATTTCAATTTGGAGTGTGAATTGTAGAAATTTTAGATTTAAAAACGACATCATTTTCAAGCTATTAGTGTTTTTTTATATATTTTTTCTTCAAAACGATGTTATTTTGCCTTATTGTTTTTGAACTCTATCTCTTAAAACGATATCTTTTTTATTAAATAGGTTCTTTCTATATCACACTGAAATAACATCGTTTTGATTTATAAAAAACCAAAACGATATCATTGTGCAAGAACTGAATCAACTCAAACGGAATGGGTTAACGGTGCATATTGTGCTAAAGTTTAGAAGCTTATGTAGTCCGATTTAAAAATTTAGAGAGTAATTTACATTGAATCATAATTTAGATCTAACTCATATATTTTAGAGGACAAATCTACCTGCCTTTTGGCCAAAAATAATCTATAATCTATATACACAGTTAAGAGAACATTTGTATTTCATAAATTAAAGTTGTAGAATATTAATATTATAAATTAAAATTGGAAAATATTATTGCCCATTGATGCTAAGTTGATAGTGGTACATATAGTGATGAGTGTAAGAGGTTGTTGGACCATGAAGAGAAGAATTCTTCTATCTCCAATTTATTCTCTTTTATATATGGTGGTGTAATTGATTGTGGTGAATTTCACCCACCGTATTCCAATTATATAATTCATAACAATTCAGTATTTGAAAGATTATTTATAATGTAAAAATATTCAAATTATGTAAATTTTAATTTATAATTAATTCTAATTATTTAATTTAATTTATAGTAAAACATAGTGTGATGTATAGAAATTTTAGATTTTAAAATGTCGTTGTTTCAAGTTATTAATGTTTTGTTTTTTTATTTTATTTTTCTAAAACGACATTGTTTTGAAAGATAGAGTTTAAAAACAATAAGGCAAAACAACGTCGTGTTATATTAAATATGATTTTTTTACATCACACTGAAACGACATAGTTTAGATTTATTAAAAAAAATAAAAACAAAATGACGTCATTTTGTAAAAACAAAGTCAACTCAAATGGAGTGAATTAAGAGTGCACATGATGCTAAAGTTTAATGGCTTATATGGCCCCAGTTAAAAACTTAAGGAGTAATTTGTATTGAGTCACAATTTAAGAGCTAATTTGCACCATAGAACATAGTTTAAAGACAAATTTACCCTTTTAGCTATTATTTTTAATAATTAGATGCTGCATCTCCACCTATATAGAATATACTCGATGATTATACATGTTCCAAAATAGCTCAAGATAAAGGTGCATTGAAATTTTAAAATTTCTAAGCTCTTGAAAAAATTACTCACATTTCTATGTATTCTAGCAGTATGCTAATACAATACAGAAAAAGCATATAAAGATAATTTAAAATTTTATTTTTCCAAAATTAAAGTTTTAATCAACTTCTAGAATGAATTTTTGTTAAATAAATCACTTTTTTTTTTTTGGAAATGGGCTTTTGGAAAAATACTTTTAAATACATTTTTATATAAAAGTCAAACTTAAAATAGCAAATCAAAATATCAAACATGAAAATTAGACAATAGCGAATAGCTTGGCATTCTTGAATCTATAGTAGTTTAGTCCCTCAAGACATAATTTTGATAGTTTTTGTCCACTAATAATTCCTTTTAATAAGGGCAAGAATTTAAACAAATACTATGCTCCCAAACTAAAATCAAAATCCAAGTTTGTATACAGTAAAACTTGAAAATACTTGAATGACTTTTCAACCCTAGGTACTAAACAGTTCAAACTCAAGTTTTTATAAAGTAAACTTAAAAATTAACACTTGAATAACTTTTATCCTAAAGATGCTAAACAAACTAATAATAAGTTTTAAAGCTTAACTTGCAAAATATAACAAAAAACTATCATTCTCAAATTCAAAAATGAAATACACAATGAAGAACTAGAGCAAAGATGAAAATATCTAAGAATATTGACGTTCAATATAGAAGAAAACTAATTTAAGGAGTCATGTGGAGCACTTTTTTCCTGTGAAAACTTTAATTTTTCAAATTTTAAAATATTCTTCTAACAAGTATTTATAGTTCTAGTGCCAAAAACTAGCCAATAGAAATATATTCACATTTTTTTAACCAGCCGTTATTTTATTTTTAGTGAAACTGGTAGTTGACGAATTATAATACTCAACTAGAGCACTACTTTTTATGCCAGTAAAAAATACTGTCCTCAAAACTTTTGTAATTTGAGCTTTACTTTTATGCACACATCGTAACAAACTTTACATTCATTATCATAATATATCTATTTGTTGTATACATCTCTTTTCTTGAATAACTTTTTAACCCTAGGTACTAAATAACCGAAACTCTAGTTTTTATAAAGTGAACTTGAAAATTAATGCTTGAATAACTTTTATCCTAAATGTGCTAAACAACCCAACAATAAGTTTTAAAGCTAAATTTGCAAAATATAACAAAAAACTATCACTCTCAAATTCAAAAATGAAATACACCATGAAGAACTAGAGCAAAGATGAAAGATATATAAGAATATTGAAGCTCAATATGGAAAGAAACTACTTTAAGAAGTCATTTGGAGCACTTTTCTCTTGTAAAAACTTTAATTTTTTAAAAATTTAAATATTATTCTAACAAGTATTTATAGTATTAGAATTTATTATATCTTTGCTTTAATTTAGAATTTGTTAGTATTTAAACTAATTTTTTATAGTGTTAAAATATTCTCAAAGACTACAATTCTTGTATCACAAATTTTGATGATTCTAAAACCATGATTTAAGTGTTAGAATTTGTTATATTATTACTTTAATTTCAGATTTTAATGTTAAAAAATTGAAAATGAAATACATATATTTAAGACGAGATACATGTGCATCAAAAATGTATATTATGATATGAATGTAAAGTTAATATAATTTGTATCTAAAAATAAAGCTCAAAGTATAAAAGTCTTAAAGATAAAATATTTTTTCTTAGTCAGAAAAGCTGTTTTCTAATAAGTATTCTAATCGGATATTGTAATGGTATTCTAATTGAGCATCTGATAGTTTTTTCAATATAAGACAAAATAATGGCTAGTTTTTTTGGAAAACGAAAATATGTGTCTACTAGCTATTTTTTTGACATCATAACTATATTTACATCTTTAAAAAACATTTTAGTTGTTAGAAAAATAAAGATTTCACAAGAGAAAAGTTTTTACATTCCTAAAATTATTTTCCTTCCATATTGAGCTTCATTCTTAGATATCATTCATCTTAGCTCCAACTTTTTTTGTCAAATTCATAATATGAGCTTGAAAGTGATTTATTCTTGTTATAGTTTGTAAGTTTGGCTTAAAAACTTGAGTTGGGGGTTGTTTAGCACCTAGGTTGAAAGCTATTCAAGTGTTTTCAATTTTTACTTTGTAAAAACTTAAGTTTGGGTTTGAGAGCATAGAATAGAAAGTTTAATGTTGTAATTGGCTTGATTCTTGTCATTGAAAAGAATCCTCAGTGGTAAGAAAACTCTCAAAATTGTATCTTGAGGAGTAGATGTAGGCAAGAGAACCGAACTACTATAAATCAAACATGTCAATTTATTTTCTTTTCTCCTATTTTCAAGTTGATATTCTAATTTGTTGAAAATCTAATTTGTTGAAAACATTTTAAATTTGATTTTTATGTAAAAAAGGTATTTAAAAATATTTTTCCAGAAACCCTTTTATGCTAAATTTGTTTGAAGTTTTTGTTGCAAATAAAAGAAGTGATTTATTTGATAAAAACTAATTTTACAGGTTGATTAACATTTCTGGTCATAAACTTTGGTTTTGTAAAAAGAAATTTTAAATTATATTTGTGAGTGTTTTTTGCTCAGAATTAACATACTCTGAAAAATGTGGATCATTTTACAAAAGTCATAAATTCTTTAAAGCCTCAATTCACTTCCCCCTTTTGAGCTATTTTGAGACCTACAACTAGCAATTGACAAATTGTAATACTCAACTAGAGCACTACTTTTCTGACTAGTGAAAATATTGTCATCTAAACTTTTGTAATTTGAACTTCATTTTTAGACACACATTATAATGACTTTACATATATCATCCTAATATACCTATTTGTTACACACGTATCTTTTTTTGAATATATATCTTTTATTTCTAATTCTTGCATAACATACTATGAAATTCAAACACATAAATGACAAATTCTAAATTCTAATAAGTCATGATTTTAAAATCATCAAAATTTGAGTTACAAGAATTGTAGTCTTTGAGCCAACGGATTAGATGTCATATCACCATCCACAAGTTTTTTTTTCTTGAGTATGTCTTTTACTTCCAAATCTTGCATAACATAATCAATGCTTATGTCATGGTTACTAAGTAGTATGTATTTATTTACCATTTAACCTACTTGTGAATTTCAAATATTGGCATGTAACTATCAAATTTATTAAAAATCTGGCATGTGCATACTATTTTATGAACTTTTCTATAATACTTGTTTAGAAAACCTATAGATAAAATATTTTTCTAGCAATTAAATTTCAATAAAATCCCAATTCTTCAATTTTCTAAATCATTTCAAGCATCTATAACTTGTATCAACTTAATTAATTATCTAATATTAATAAAATTTATATCAAAAGAGTTCTTTTCATATTCTTTTAAAAGCTTATGCATATTATGCCAAAAGCATAAATTAAATTGATATTTACATCAAGCTCATGCCTAAATTAGAAATCAATATAATTGTGTGACCTTAATTACTTTTTAATATTTATATAGCCACTTTGCGTTCATGAAAAATGAAATACAAATTAAAATAAAAGAGAAGGTACAATAAAACCAATAAAAAAAATATTATAGCATCATTTGGATTGAGGAAATTTAAAATTCATGAATTTCAAAATAATACTAATAATAAAGTAATTATTTGAAATTAAAAAAATGAATTTTGCTTTTATTAGAGTTAAAGGAGTTTTGAAATATTATTAATTTATTATGGACAATCTTGAAATAAAAAAATATTGGCAACAATCATTGATAAAAAATGGTAGATTTTGGACTTTTCCACCTAGGAGGTGGGAAATCAAATCCCTAAAAAATGAAAAATTTTGGTAGATAAGATATTTTCTAAAATCTATAAATTTGCATCTTTTTTGAGTAATCAAACAATGAATTTGATAGAATTTCATGGATTGTTCAAAATTTTTCATTCAAAATCTCTCAATCCAAACATAGCATATATACAATTTGTTGCTGATACTATGTGAAACTCTATCTACAAGCTTCCAAAAACTTTTTTTTTTTTTACAAATCTTCTACTCCCTCGCCTTTTTACCCATACTTTAGATAAGAGTTCTCACACGCTAAGCATGTTGCTTAACAATGCATTATTATTATTATTATTATTTTTGCGAGATAATTTAAGTTTATAAAATACACAAAAATAAATTTAGCATATAATACATCATTAACATAATACAAAAAATATGAAATACTACAGTTATTTACAACATATAATTCAATTCATAATATTTACTAGCGATAACAATTATCATTTATATAAAATATAATTATTTAGAAATTAACTTATATTGATTTTAATCTAATATACTGCCCACAATACCTTAAACCAGAACTATAAAGACAAAGGATTCAACTGATCTTGCAACATCAATTGTTGATATAGCTCAACAATGCATAATTCGGCGCCTACATAACAATATCTCAACACTATGCGTCTATCATATATCAAATCTAGCCCATTTACTCCTATAAAATATTAGTATCACGATGCTATTCGCGTTTTACAGTGTAATACCTACAAGTTAGGGCCTAGTAATGACATGGATTAAAAGTATTTAAGTGTTACATATGGCTTGTGAGTGGTAAAGGTATGTGTGGTTTGACGCCCATGACCATAATGTGTCACTACCGTGAAGGTCGTGTTTGAGACTTTTTTAACAATTTATGGCACGACCAGACACAAAATGTAACACCTTATACCTATGGATATCACTTATACTTATATCATGTTGTCGTATATGGCATATAATGGAACATACTCCTGTTTATAATGAGGGATTTTTTTTTTGAATCATATAACATTATCACTTTGCAACATTTGACAGCTAAGCATCACATATACACAC